>JABFPN010000333.1:0-51816 GCA_022817305.1 Leptoteleia sp. ZL-2020 | reverse complement strand
CCGGCCGTTATTGTAAACCAGTACTGGCACAGTACTGGCTGAAGCCCGTTAAACAAAACAATTCAACTACCGTTATTGATCCGGCGTACGACAGAATCTGTTGTCATTCGGCTCTTCCGCAATGCTGGGCCAATGCTGTCTGCCGTATGCTGGCAGCCAGTACTGGCCCAAGCTTGGGCCGTTTGTCAGTGCTGGCAATTTCCACATGGGACACTTTAAATGTTGTTCTTCAAAGTAAAAAAAATTATTATTAACTTGTTCATACTAATAAAGCTTTAAGTTTGGGAACATGAAATTTTCTTTTGTTAAATTTGAAATCTTCTTGCGCAAAAATCACGATGATTTTCGATTTATGACAATCGAATTTTGATTAAAATAAATGAATACTTTTTGACAATACAAAATATACGAAAATTTCAGTAAAAGTTTATAATTTAAAGTAATTGTTTAAACTATTATAACGAACTTAAAGTCTGTGTGCACAGATCGTCATTCGTTAAAATAAGTTGAGCGTATATGACGAGAGATTATTTTGTTAGGATAAGGTACGATTGAAATTAATTCAGTTTTATATTAAAAATTATATTTCAAGTAACTTTTCCTTCAGGCAAATGTAATAAGAAATATTCTCTACGGTCGTTATTCCTCGTTTTATGGAGCTCCATTGCTCAAGCTTTTTTTTTCTATATGATTACGTTACATGATTTAATTCATGCAACTTCTTATCAAAACACGGCTTAAATGTTTATGCTGTACTATTAAATCTACCTATTAGTAATAAGCAAAACATAAATGACAAGCATAAAGTGCTTAAGATACATTCATTTGACGATTTAGACGTTCGGTCTAAAGCAAAAATATTTATATCAGTTTGATATGCTGCAAAAGAAAAATCAACCAGTGAAAATTAGCAATATACATTAACAAAGTAATGTTAATAATTTGCAACATGTGTTTAATGAAAGAAATTAAATTTCAGTCATTTAAATAACAAATACAATTATTAACGTTATTTTAAATAATTTTATTTGTCACTGACAATTTTTAAATGAAATTGATATCCTGCGTCAAACCAACATATATTATATATTTAGAAAAAGAAATAGTCATTCTGCATCTAAATTAAAGCCAAAATTGCTTTTATATTTAAGGTATATTAAGATAAGGATTATGAGTATCTTTCTTCATTTTTATGCCTTAGTGTAACGAGTATAAAATAACGTATATATTTTATATATAATAATCTCTTATAGTACACGATAAATAATACGACACACAAATAAACTGAAACTTTTCTTGTTAGCTATAAATAGTATTATTTCTTGCTGGAAATGAAATTAATAATGAAATACTTGTGCCACAATTACAGTTTCTGCTCGCATAAAATCGAAGATTCTTACTCGGTCTCGCGCGCGTTGCACAGGTTGCGCCGAACTTGCAATCATTTTTGGATTTCTCGTGTATCCACCTTTTTCGATTTGTCCGCGGCAGCAGCTTGTTTGATCACATCTGAAAGATAAATCTGTGTCGCATTGAGCCGCGTATTTATCTAAATAACACGTTAGCGAAGACTCCGGCTTGTACCCACTGAAAACATTCCATCCGGTAAAACTCGTTGCCGCGGATGTAATCGCGCAAACGTTGATGATTGCGAAAATAAATGCTGTACACCTTGCTCACGTCTCGTCTCACTGTCGTCAAATACTTATTTTGTGTACACTCATTTACACTCGAAACTGCAGTTCGGTTATGTCTTTTTCATTCTGTTTGTCTTCGATGTAGGTTTTTGCTTATTAACGTTAACATACATCTTGATACTTTTAACAGCGTGAGTTCCTTTTTCAATGATGTAAACCAATATAAAACGGTATTAATAAATTGTGCGCCATCCATTTAATATAACCCCGGATTTTTCATTATTAAAATAAAAAACCCGCGGATTAAATTAAAATGAAAGGGGATCTGAAACAAGAACAAATTTTTATGAATAAAGTAAGTACATTTAATCATTTACGCGTACACGAAAAAATGAACTGGAATAAAGATTATAATATTTTATATTAATGATGACGTTAACATTATAATAACCTTTTCGTTGAATTTAACTTTAGGAAGAAAAAATTCTTTTTAAACTGCTAACTTTATCAAAACTTTGTTCAACAGTATTCCCATAATCAAATGTTAAAGATTATGTTCGAATAAAAATGGTGAATGCCTTTTGCAATAATGTACGACGTAAACTGTAGTAAATTAATTAGCAAAAATATGAATGACAGTAGATTACTTGAGTTATCATTCTATTCAGGATGCCAAAGCACCCACCTAAACGAGGACCAAAAACTTTTCAGCGCGCAAAGAGAGGCATTATTTTCAACGAGCTCGATTTACCGCAAAAACGAAACTAAAATATCGATAAAAATTGAATTGTCAATACGAGAAAGTTTCGGTTCGGGATCGAAAAAGCGGCGTCGTGAGCTTTACGGCGAGAAAGCTGCGCGGAGCAAACAGACGCTCTTTTATGCACACACAGAAAAGCGGGACTGGCACATACGCGCGCGTCAGAATATCAGATGGCATTTCGTTGTATGTTTCACATTTCAGTGAAACCGCCCTCATAGAAAAATGTCATGAAATATCGGAAATTGGAAAGCTTATTCAAATTTTTTTCGATATAGAGCGGGCGTACGTTCATTTCGCATACCTAATACACAGTGCAAGACGAGCGCGACACGAGAGCAAAAAGCACAAGAGGAAGGGGGAGGAGGATGAGGATGAGGATGAGGAGGAGGGGGGGAGGGGGATCGTGGCGGGCGGAAGAAAAGAGCTGGAGACACGGCCATTCATTCATTCATACGAAAGCCACCATATTACGCCTTTTTTCAATTTCCACGCTCGGATTAAAACGCTGATGTCGCAGGCTCCGACGTGCTGGAAAATACGTTCTGATAAAGCTTATTGCCGCCCTATAATTCTACCAATATTTTTATCAGACTACCGCAAATGCGTACACGTACAACAATTTTCGTCAAACTTAGCATACGCGCTCAGTCTTTCGCGCCTCGACATTTCTACCGATTACTTATCTATGATTTAACTTCTGCGAATTGCATTCCGAAAGAAAAGTTTTAGAAATGTTACTTTACCCCACGAAAAATTATTCCCATCATTTTTACAGGTTATTGTATTATAAGATCTCGAGCGGTGAAAGGCATTGTTGCTACAAACTTGAACAAAATTGATTTTATGGAACATTGATTTATTCCAAGTTTTGCAATCGGTTAGAATTCATAAGCAATTGAAGTTTACAAGTTAGTTTTCAACGGCTGTGATACAAATTGATATTTTAATATTGTTTCCATATTGAGAAAAAAATTAAAATCAGCCCTATACAGCTCATCTTCAAAAAAATATGGTAATTTGATCAAATGTTGTATCTGATCAAGTTTCTAGAACATTTTGAAAGGAATGTTTTTAATTCGATTTAGAAGAAGGGTAGATTTAAAATCTTTTAAAAGGCTCTTTATCCAATTTACTCGTTTATTATAATATGAAACTGTGTATTACAGTTATCTTTTTTCTTCTTCTTTTAATAGCGTACACGGAGAAAAAAGAATATTAAAAAGTAGAAGCTAATTTTTGACAAATTGTTTATTACATGCTTTATCCATGAAGTGTCGCTATTCAGTGTGATTTTAAAAGTGGCCGTAAAATGCAGTTAAGCTAAATCGCAAAAATTAAATATTAATTTCGACTAACAGCAAATCAGCTTCTCTGTTGCATATCGAAATCATGCTCGTTACATTCAATCTTCGATGCTTGTGGAATGTGTGTATACAATGTACTGAAATCAATTGTTGGGGGAAGTAAAAAAGTAAAGTGCGTTATGGACTGGAGTTTACACTTCCCGTCACGTCAAATGGACACGACATTCGGTCGTTGTCCAATGAGCGTTGGAAATTAGACACACATTTCATTTCCTGGTGCGACTGTGATTTCCGCAGCGGCTTCAAATATTGGAAATATCGCGCGCCACGTTCAATTTGCGGCAATCAGATCTGGTTTTACAGTTCGGAAGAATATCTTTGCCGCCACGTGTTGGCAGTGCTGTTACATGATTACAACACTTTTCGATCATGTAACACGTTTTTTAATTACATTTGCTCACTATCAAAATAGTTAGGAACGATGTGCCAAGTTGATGGATGCGTTTGAATACTGATATACTATTCATATTCAGGATTAAAAATGTTACAAATGTTAAACTTTAATGTACAGTACAGTATTTTATAATTAATTCGTTTGAAACAAATAAAAGTTTCTATAAATAGACACATGTTTAAGTTTTCTCAATAAATTCTATTAAATCTTAGAAACTCTTTACTGATCCGAGATGATTTATTTACTTTTATTTTTATTTAATTATTTATTTATATAAAAAAATTAATTTATAGCTCGTTCAGTCAAGTAATTTCTTATTTAACTACATATAAATAACGTACAAGTAATATTAGTTTTATATGCAATTTATAAATTTCCTTCCTAAACCCTTTTTCAATTACAATAGCATCCACAACAATTCGATGATCGTCAACAGCGAATAACTGCGCCGACTAATATCGAATGTCTTTTTATTTCGACCGAGACATTTAGAAGAAATAAAAAATAAAACAGGAGAAAGGTTGCACGTTTGGCGTTTATGGCAAAAGTGGCAACGGTCGGACAAGGACAGTGAGCGACCCAGAGCGTTGGGGAGCAATTCCCTTAAATGCCCTGTCGCCTGCAAAAAGCACTTCGTCTAAAAAACAGCCACGACGTGAGCGCGCTTGTGTGGCGCGCACGCACGCATAACTGCGTAAATATGCGTTAACACCCTCCACTCAAGCTATTGCCTTTCAAGCGCGCTCCTTTCCAGAATTATATTAGTCTTTATGGCCCCGATAAAGCGCGCTGCCGCCGATCTTGTTGATTTGCCGACGACAAAAATCACGAAGAATGCTGCCGGTGAAAGACGCGATGTCACCTTCGAGTGTCGACGTGTCACAGCCAATGACCGTCACTCCAATGTGTTATTTCTGCGTGACACTTCTTTTCGATGAAAAAAGGACGGATTACATTTTCTGCAATGTTAATTGCGAAGCATTTCAAGAAATTCAAATGAAGTGTAAGGTTATATGGATTAAGGAAAAATATATATGAAATTGTTAAAACATATATGGACCATATGTGGATCATATATGTTTCATTTTTACTAAGGGGATTCTATTTAATAACTGTTATCGATATTCTGGTCATCATTATTGGTGCAAAACTGATATATTGTGGAATGTTGGATAGAAATTTTGACTCGAAATGTAACGTCTTTTCGCAATAATTCGTGGACGGAAAAGTGCTTTTCCTATTATTTGTGTTGCGGTGTAGAATCCGTTTACAAGTTGAGAAAGATCATAAGATAAAAATGATAGCGACAATCATGAGACCGGGAAGCGCCCCACGAGGAGGAGAAACAACCCCTCGTAGGTGGATATGAAAGTAGTGTGATGCACTTTGCTCAAAGTGGTGACAATCACGCCGAAGTCGAGTGTTTCGGGCGTTTTACGAGGAGAGGAAAGAAGAGCCGCAAGATGAAGACGAAGGAAGGAGAGTAGACTTTTGGACTTGTTCTCCTCGCAAATTGTATGGCTGTAACTTTGCCATATACGTGCGACCACCGGCGTCAAGTACAAGCGTCTGCTCTTACGAATGAATGATGACTGAACGGCAAGATTGTCGTCACCGGATGGGCGAGCGCCGCGATGTTTCCCACTTCCACATTCTCGAGAAAAAGACTCGCGCAAATGATCCAGGTGTTGAACAGGCATATTTTCATCTTCACAATACGTCGAATACATATATAACAAAACGTGATGCCCTTCGACTAGCCTTTTAAAACTTGTACCGATAACGTATTATATTTAAGTTTAAATACAAAATATTCTAAATACATTTAAATTTTGACAAACGTTCCGCTTTTCTCAAATTAATTTTTATATTATAAAATATTTACAAATGTTTATTTGGCCAGCAATGTGGTCAATTTAAAATTCTTAAACGAGTGACATTTCACCTTAAAGTCCTTTTTATATTCCATCTCAAGCGTGTATATATTAAATTAAGATTTGTTGGAGCTTTCATCTGAACTTGCATCGGCGATATTTTAAGATTGTTCGTAATCGTTCATTGGAGCGTGCTCCCGAGTCAACCGCACGTATATAAGTATGAAGTAGTGGCATCGACGCTCGTCTCGGGTCCCAAGGAGCGAAATAAACCTTTGCGCGTTATATATATATTTTTACCCAAACGGTTATCCGATTTATTTATTCTAACTTGATAAGACATAAAGGCGTCACGCGTCGTTTGGTCGCAGAGTTACGATCTCCCCGCGAATGGAAACGACCCAACCGCATCGAGACCTATATTGAAACGTCTGCCTCACTTTAAAACGCGTTATTTTGATTGCAATGTCGCCATCGCGACAAAGCTATCGTTCGTCCCTTTGTCCGCAAAGTTGGCGACTTTTGTCTCGCTCTGGAACAACGCGCTGCTCCAAAGTCTGTCCTACTTAGCGTAACTCTGCGCTTCTTCGCCGAACCGTGCCGAAGATGGAAGAACAGCTCCTTATCGCAAATGACTGTTTCCTTCGAGTACAAAGCCATTTAGGGGCTCTAACGGCCTTCTGCCGCGCGACCGAAACAAACTTGTAACCCAAACGACGATAGTACTTACAGTTACAGTGGCGGTCCGGTGAAAAAGGAACAAGTCGAAAATCACGCGGCAAAACAACGCTGATCAATTTTAATTTTGTATTTAGGCGGAAATGGCATGTACCTTGCAAAGGTCGACTACTCGCAAATTATTACGCTGAACCGTCTCTCGCTTTTAACACCAAAAATTGCCATCGGCTGTAAAATTTTGACATTTTTGAAACGCAGATTATAAATCAATAATTCAATTTCTGAATTGCCCATGAAAAACAATTTATATAGGTATATGCGACATATAAGCAGCTATTTTTTTCGTTTGTATACATATATATACCATTTTTAATAATAAGATAAATTTCATTAAGATAATCTTTTAATTGAATGGCTTTTAAACAACAAGAGCTCAGCTTAAACATATTGTATCGTGTCACGAAATAAAATTTATCGAATTAAAGTTAAGAACAATACTTTAAAGGGAATAAATTTAACGATATAAATGTACAGTAAATAATAAATGAATGCAATTATGTTATAATTTAACGAAATTGTTGGATGAGAAAAAAGGGGAGAGAGAAGTTCGGGTGATAAGAATCTACAATTACTATTTCAAATTAATAACGCAACCCGATAGCTCTGCCAGACAAATAGGGTTGTCTATTCAGAATCTGAGACGAACCCTATCTAAACTACGCGAGACCTGACAAATGATTAATTACGAACGAAATAAATCCTTTGGCGGAGAGATCAGTTTGAAAAACAGTGTTCCTCGGTTTGATAAAGCGCCTTCTTGGCGACAAAGAGAGCAGGTGACTGAAACACGTACACCGTGAAATCCTAAGCCTGATGCGAGAGACCAGCGGGGTTATTTACGGCACTGTCAAAGTCCCTCTCGCGTTATGTCGCGATTCGTTCAACGCTATCAATTACACGACTTACAGTAGTTCGCCCACACAAAACTAGTGGCTAGACTGTCTTCGGTATCGCGCGGCTTAATCTACCGGCACAATGAGAATTCCCAAATGTATGGATATTGGAATCTTCCGTGTTCGACCCATGCACGAGCTTTGTCTTTTATCACGGACTTATTGATGATCAAAACTTTCCCTGGGAACTTTAGTGGAACTTTATTAATTGCTACATCGCCGGTATAAAAATTACAAGTATGATACATTGAGATAATTAATGAAAATAATAAAGATATTATATCGAATAAAAAAATAAATTGTTACATTCCATCTTTCTCAACTTTTTACATGCTATATTCCGATTTTTAGGTAATGATGGGGCTTTTACGGTACGTTCCGGTTTTCAAATTGAAATCCGCTTACCCAGATCAATCCAATCCGAAGTCGCGTCGCGGAATGATTCGCGACTTTAAAACAACAAGGTTTCAATATTTTTGAAAACAAAAGCACGAATTTCAACACTTGTAAACAAGAAATTTCGAATTACCACTTGTTAACTGTATTTTATTTTTATTTTTTTTCTGTATGAATCCTATTTTTTAAATGATCTTTTAAACGATTAGTAAATATAAAATTTAAGTTATAAGTATAAAAGGTTTATTGAATATATGAATAAAAGAAACCCGATGTTTGGTACCATTTCATTAGATTTAATGTCGAGTGAAAAAAGTTTAAAGCGTTGGAACATTTTGAACGTGATCGGGGAATAATTGAAAATTCAGTAGCGAACAGAAGCATAACAATGTCAGTGCTGTACTTCCCTAGTGGGCAGTCCCCGCGGGCACGGAATATTCACCAATTAGTCGAACGAAGTCGAATCACCTCGACGAGAGTTTCGTGCAGTTTCAAGCCGCAGTGCCATGCTCCGTGATTTATGTTTGCCATACATTACCCGGGCGAATAATACCGTAAAAGGGTACACCCAACTCGCCACCCTCGACTCGTTTCAACCCCGTTACGAACTTGCCGCTGATCACTCTATTTGTTTCAATTAAATGCGAACCGAGAGCACGATACACGGAATTAGTTATTTTACACGATATGCAATTCTCGTGCTTGCTTCGGTAGGAGTCAACTTCTTTCCACTAAAATTTCGGGCTTTTTTTTTGTTCTCCTTCTTTCATTTCTCTCTTTTACGACCAACGTATTGTGCTTTATTTGAAGACTGAAAGACGATACTCGCGGCGGTGGAAAATGAGCGGAGAAATTAATAACAGTGCTTGATACGCGGACTGATAGATTGATGCGTGTGAAGTGGAGAAAGAAAAGTCATATGAATGATTTAACGCAGGTGGCAATACAGTATAATTCTAATTATGCAGAGTATCCCATTGCAGATTTATGAGGTCGCTCGCACAAGTGTGCGAGCAGCCACACTTGGTATGCCCTTTGCGTTCAACGTAGCTTCTCTCCGCGGTCTGCTACTCCATTTACATATGAATTCAACTATTACACGCTACTACACCCGCCGCAGGCGATTGCGCGTACGCGCTTTATCTCGGCATTGTTTAGATAGCCACATTGCGAGGTGTCTATCTTCTTTTTCATCATTCGATCACAATTTGTTTTCTACTTTCATTATTAAATTCAAGTTAGATTTGACTATTATCAAGATATTTGCTCAAGGTCGCGTAAATTTATAATTATATGACCTAACTAAGAAAATAAGGTATATTGATTTCGATTAATTATATGTAAAGTGTAAAAGATATCAAATTATGTTAGAGTAATTACTTGTAAATTTTAATAGTTTTATCTGAGAAAGTCAAATTAAAACATTATTCGTTAATAAATTAAAATTAAGTCAAGTATAAACTGACAATAATGTCCTTAATAAAAATGAAACACATATGGTCCATGTCTGATCCATACATGTTTCAACAATAAGGAAATAAGAAATTCATATATGGATTTTCCTTAATCCATATATGGTTGATATATGGCAATAATTGATTTCCTTATAAGGAAATTATTAAATGCATATATGGCTAGAATATGATATCAATTATTGCCAGAATATTATATCAAATATTGGATTAAGGAAAAACATACGTGGCCAAATATGAATTTTTTATTTCCTTATATGAAATTGTTAGAACATACATGGGTCATCTATGGATATTTTTAGTAAGAGTATTTGTTGTAATAAGTTGTATTTATTACAAATTAGATACATTGTATACTCATTATATTTCCTATTATACGTACCACAAAATTACTTTTACGTGGATTTAAAGGCATTAACTGGTAATTATTAGATAATTGTAAATTAATAAAGTTTTTTTTCTACAATATTTTATGACTAATGGATGAAAGTTGCAGACGTGAGTTATTTGATGAAAAATAAAATGCAGACGAGAAGTGGAGAATATACTTTAATGTTTGATACGTCGAGCGTAACTTTGTGGTACAACCCTTTAACTTTATCCCCAATAAGTATAAACCTGTGCGCTAATGGAAAGTATGTTAATATTTAATTTTTCCACCCTCTAGACAACTGTGCATTAAATTTTTAACTTGCTTCAATGCGAGCAAAATATTATGCTTAAATGAAGCGTGAATAATATTAACCAGTTGTTACAGAATTCAATTATTATTTGTACATTTATTTCATTACATATGTATAAAATTTTAAATTACGTTGAAAAATTACTTAACATGAAATGTTCATGTTCATGTGCAAATTTACGAATGAAAGAAAATGTTACTACGATTATCTATACTAAAAATCTATTAATCGTACTTTAATTGGCTGACATCTATGGTCGTGAATTTATTATATTTATAAAATTAAATTCAATCAAGGTAGACGAAGCAGAGGTGTTTGCTGCTGTCGTAACTACGATGCAATCAATAACCAAGATGGCTATACACGCACCCATGTAAAATATTCAGTTCCATTTAATATTGCTCGGAACGAACTAATGTTACTACTGCATAACGTTATTACAAATTCATACTATGCCGATGTATGTTAAAATCACATGCATTGACGTTTTAATTCAACATCGCATAATAAAATGAGTATAGTTTCTTCCACAAGAGGCATTTTTTTGTGTAGAATCTTCGAAAATTTATTAGTCTATGATAAACATTGTTAACCTATGAAGCTTTCCTATGTCAAATATAAACTGGGTATAAATAAAAAATTTTCTTTCTACCTCACGTTGAACCAATGTGGCGAAAGTACTACCAGTCTTATCAGACTATTACCAGACTATGACCAAATCACATCGAGATCATTTTCTTCTATTCCTTTCCTACTGCTTAACACTATTGGATATCATGAAATCACAGTGGCAGCATGGACAAGTCCTCTGAGACTCGAGTTCCAATCCCAACTTGATATTATTTTTTCCTCGCATCATTTCGCTAGAGTACATCTAAACTGGCAATTGCCCACGCAAATCGATCCATACCCTTATCAGATTGATTTTACGTTAGGCAGAATGTGAGTCGGGATAACAGCCTTAATCCAGGTTAAAACCGCACTCTTCATTCCTTGCTAATAAATAAAAGAGTATATAACGTGGAATAAGAAAAAGCAGCTGAAAAAATCGAGAGACTAACGAGTCTTTAATCGTTGAGAATCGTACGCTGTCTGCGACATAACATTGTATTCAACGTGTCCACCTCGCATCTCAATTATGGCAAATGGTTGAAAGTGAGAAACATTATCGGCATTTAGTGCGGTTAACCGTTGGTTAGAATTGGCAATCAAACTGTCCGAAATGAATAAACGTGGCGGGAGAAAGAGCGAGGAGCTAAAGACAGGGGTGTGTTGGCAGTACCTCTACTGGCTGTACTGCCTCTACGCTGTCCCCCGTAAGCACTCCATGCAGTGTCTACTAATTGCGGCCACGGATGGCGATTACTGCTCCTCAGGGTTAATCCCCAATGGCGCGGACGCTCCAGCGCCGGAGTTCACCCTACTTTTCGTATATTCCGTGCGACATGCCCAAGACCGCCACTATTCCTATGCCTCTGATACCAAAGGGTTACATCGTACTCCGACGTAATGACGCTTAACCGCAAGACACTTAACCATTATTTTTGATAAATGACGGCAATTAAAGAAAAGCGCGATAACGGCACTTGACTGTGTAATTATATTAAAGCCGACGGTGGCTCGGCCATTTAAATTAAATATAATATTGCACGAGGCAAATAGCGCAAAAGTCTCAACTTAATCAAGCTTTCGCGCGTCGGTGTGTTTTATTTTTTTTTTATTGATCGTAATGGCGGGATGAATGATTCAAGCCGTGCTCGACGCTTTTAGAGTGGTTTATGATAGAGAAATCCATTTATTGAAATATTAATGTGTTTTGATTTCATTTTCCAGAAAAATAATTTCACAAGTCACGTGTATTCTTTTTATAAAGTTACATTCCCCCGTTTCCGGCAATTCCAGACCCTTGGCAAGAGCCGCTGATTTATGTCCTCCTATGGAGAATAAGGAATATGCCCCCTCCATGCATGTTTGCGTATCGTTTACCCGTTATTTATTTCCCGAAATTTGAAAATTATGCCGCATTTAATACGCCGTCAGCTCGATCCCGTGGTTTATTCATGTTGTAATAAATAAAGGCAAAGGACTTTTTAAAGTGGAACACTTGTTACATTATAAAACCAGCTGATATACATCTTATCGTAGCATAAAACACCAAATATCTTGCCACAATCACTTTATACGTATTCAATCGTCAAAAACCCGTCCATCCACATATAACCACCAATAATACAATCACCTTATATTGTAATTACGAAATTCAAAACGAACAATATTTAATACTTCATTAATTAATTTCTTTAGATCGTTTTGTATCATTTTTTAAAAATTAAATCGAGTCTGATGCTTAGATTGATTATCGAACTGACATTCACATTATTTTCAGAGCGTAAGATTACAAAAAATCTAATGTAAATCTATATTTAAATAAATACCGTTCAGATCGAAATTTGATAATTATTCAAGTAACCATTAGGATAAATTTAACAGCGAATTGGGCGGAGAGGGGGGGGGGTTAAATAAAAAGTACTCGTTTTAAGTGCAAGTGCAATTTACTTGAAAAATAAGTGTAGAAATAATGCTCGTTTTTAGGACCGAGCAAATAGAGGTAGGTGATTCCTCGGCAGATGGCACCCGAGGGATAACCTCGCGCGAAATATGCAGGGATGTATAAGAGACCACCGCTGGGACACCAGAGTGGCCAAGTAAAGGGTAACTGATTCTAATCACACGCTCTCTCTACGTACGGGGGTCACCGGCACACTAGATTCTATGATGAATGGGTGAGGCGCGCACCGACTACCGAACTAGCCTCGTGATATTAAAATCAGCATGATTGATCTGTGCATGGGTTATATTTTTGGGAATAATCGATCCACGTCTTGTCATTGCTCCCAAGTGGACATAAACGCACTTCATTCATTTTCAAGTAAATATTTCGTTCCTTCATGTACGACTCAATCTTTTCCCTTTCGTAACATTATTTCTTTTATGAATTACAAAATGTAATCTCCCTAGTAGCTCACATTATTGTAACTCAATTACATACGTATTCAATTTACCAGTTTTATATCGAAATACCTTGTAACATTTCGCACTAAAATTTTACTCAAGCAAAAATTTTTAGTCCATTGGTGATACTTTGAAATCGAACGCATAATATTTAGATACTAAATTTTACGGTAGAACTAGCCAGTAGAGGTAGCTGTTAACAAGAAAAACTCAATATAATAACCAATTTATACTGCCAATTAAATTTTAGTTTGCATTAAGTAAAAAAAAGTACAATATTCAACTAAACTTGATGCCTTGTTGATATACGGCAACGTATAAAAATGAATAACACGTAAACAAACAATCGTACACCATTGATACGAGAAACAAAAATGTAAATTGAACTTAACGAATTTAAGCAGAAATCATGTTTGGAATAAAATGGTCCGAAAATCAATATGCCCGCGGTACAAGTTGGAACAAAATAATACACCGACAAATCGACTTTGCCGCGGTGTCCATTGAAAACGGCTTTAAAAAAAATGAAACTCGGCGGAGGGTACCGTCGGTGTTTACAGAAGCAGTGCAGCCGATCTCGGGCGCATATACGCGCCGATTCAATTTAGATTGTCATCTCGATCAACGACGGCCAATAAAAATACGCAGTGCAACTAAGCGACTCGCGCGTGAATTACGATGCGACGCACGAAAATCATCGGCAGTTTTATACGGTTGATTTTACGGTTGATATCTGTAATTGGTCTTTTTCATTGTTTCGTTTCGCATTCGTTAAAGCACGGCCGCTCGCGCGCGCACACACATCCGCTTGGTTGCGATAGCGCGAAAAATACTTTCCCTTTTGGCCGGGCGCGTTTAAATCTATCCATTTATTCGTCATTGATTCGAGTCACTTTGAATGGAAATTGCCCGCGTAGATCGTCTCGGGTCGATTGCGGGACGCCTTTAAAACTCTCGCGGGGGTGTAGTCTTGTCCCTAGACTGGAAAATCCAGCCTATAAACATGAAAGCTTAGCGAAGAATCCCCGAAATGACCGAAGGGCGCTCACCAAGAGAACGAATCTTGGATTCAAAATGTGCGGCATAAGGTCGGACGGTGGGCGCCAGGGAGATGAGCATTGCCCCGGCGCGGTCTAGGTGGCAACGCCGGGGACGTTGTAACATGCAAATTTGAAACTTAAGGGTTTTATGTCGGGCGATATCTTTGAATCATCCGGTAGTCCGAACCCTCCGTGCCAATACCCCGGGGGTTTCCAATGATCTTATCCGGATCAGAAAGTGTCTTTGCGGAAAAACTTGGAGCGATTACGCTTCCCAAAACGATGGCTATGAAAAAGCGCTTGACCCCTTCTTTGGTCTCGAGTCCCTCCTACTCCCCGTCGAGCTATTCGGCCAAATCTCGTGATTTTTCAGCGCCATTTCCACAGATATTCAACCTTTTCCAAATATATAATTGTACCGAGAAAAGGTCTGGGCAGTTCGCAAGATGATAAGCATTTTCACTCTTTTTCGACATTCCTATGAAATTATACATTCAATGGTTACGTTGCATATTCAAATACCAAGCATAATTTCCAGTACATGACGTTAAATCTGGTTTTTCATCATATACCGACGAAATTTTCGAATAATTCATACCACGCGATCCACTTTAAAATAACAGACTTTTGCAACCATTTTAGTGTAACAAATAATTAAGTACCAAACAAGGAAGTTTACCAAATGGGAAACTCCGAAGACCATACTCTTCAAAGTTCACAGTTTCGGAACTAATTCGATGCGACATTATTTAAAATTTCATCAATTATCAATCTTATAAGTGAGCTCATAAGTAAAGCACGCTGGAAGACGCTGGCGCGAACTGCTGCATAATCCAAAAATCCAATTTCTTGACTTACACCGTGCAGGCCGCGTTACATAAAGCATGCAGCTGATGCCAGGAAAAAGTGCTAAATAACTAAGGCGAAATTGTAAGAGGCTGCTCGATTCGATCGAAATAAATGGTCGAGTTTGTTCGCGGAAACCCGTCGTTGTTGTTATTACGTAAGAAGAGCGTCGCTCGGAGCATCTGGGGAAAGAGTATTGGATGACATTGATAGTAGCGTAAAGTGAGTGGCGCACTAATTGAGATGTCGGCGTTGGTTCGTGCGGGCCGTGTACACGTATATACATATCGACGTAGTAGACAATAGCTATTTGCTTAAGGCCACCCTTTCGGTCTGTTTGTGAACAAACTAAGCGAGAGAAAGCTGCGCGAACTAGGCAACGTGTGCGGATGGAGCTTGAAAAAGGTGGAGGTGGAAACCAACGAGGAAGTATGAGCTGAGCTGAATATACCGGTGACGCTAGGTAACCGGCTCTGATATCGGAGGAGGACTTTAAATTAAAGGACTCGGTTGAGCTCGTTCGCTGGCTGGCTCTACCCAAACAAACTTCTCGAAGAACGTTGTTTGCTTACACCTCGACAAATTGAACCCCCGTCGTATCTGTCAACGAACGTATACACGGCTATATTTCAACGCGAACGTGTATTTTAGTCAAGCCACGTAGATGTGCGCGTGCTTAAATGTATGCAAAAAAAATTAGAGACCTCTCTTGCGAGCCGAGTTCAGTGATTAAACACATTTATGGGTGGTGGCTCCGGGAGATGTTCCATCATGACGAAATTGTCACTTAAATATCCGTTACTTAAATAAACAGTTACGATAAACTATTGCCGAGGAGGTATACATGCATGAAATCATATCTAGGCGTGTGTTGTCTTGTGTAATTAAAGATTTACTTTAAATATGTTAAGCAAGTCGAGTATGGGCATGCTTTATGCTTATCCCAAACATTTAAAATATTATAATACTTTACGATTGCTATTTACTATTGAATATTTTAGAGGCAATATTATAATTATATCGTATATAAAAAAAAATTAGAATGTACTTTTAAAATACTTTTGAAATACTATAATACCTTATAAAAATAGTCAGATTTAAATTATATCTTCGATTTGATCAAAAGCGTTATTAATTTAGCTTAATTATGAATTTTTATAAAACATTTCTTTGATAATA
Source organism: Leptoteleia sp. ZL-2020 (assembly GCA_022817305.1). Classification (NCBI taxonomy): domain Eukaryota; kingdom Metazoa; phylum Arthropoda; class Insecta; order Hymenoptera; family Scelionidae; genus Leptoteleia; species Leptoteleia sp. ZL-2020. The sequence goes on along the minus strand of JABFPN010000333.1, from coordinate 35,525 downwards.
AAGTCAGTGAAAATTGTTTTAAAAATGACTCATGAATTATTAAATTATGTATGCTTCTTTTTTTCTCTGACGTTCAAGTAAACATAATCGACAATTTAAACCACATGCCACAAGTATAAACGAACAAGATTCTTCGTCAGGTCACTCTACAAACAACCATACACTAAGTGGTTATTTGTTCAACTGGAATTTCAAAGGTAAGAACTTGCTCGTCCTTCTCCTTTACATCTCTTCCTTGTCTCGAATATTATACGTACCTGCATTGGTCATGAATTGTCGGTAAAGCAAATGTTCGTATTCAATACAAAGTACCCGTTTATTCTATAAAAACATAAATAATCAGGTTCCCGATAATATATAATAAATTTGTCCGTACCTTTTTAACGTGGCTCTCACTTGAAATGTCTCCTTTTAAAAATTACAAGAAGAAAATAAATATAGACTGCTTGCAACGACAATTTGCAATGTTAATGGGTATCCTCCGGTCAACGGAACGTTTTCATTTTGCTTTTCAAAAGACCGCTATTCGATGCGGGAATGTGTCTATGAAGATTGATAAAGTGTTGGTTTTCTGTCCTCTTCACCTCGATGTATACCAACCGAGTGTTGTCCATTTAATTGCATTCGTGCAGAAGCATAGATATAACTTCAAAACAAGCTCTAATCCTGTGAGGAAATAGAAAACGCTCATTCATTTTAAGACTTGACAGAGAAAGTAAGACGACATTGCCATCAAGGACCCAATTTATCAGCAAGATGTTTACGCACTGTAATTATACGCCGGTGAAATGCAACTACAAGCATTACACTTTTTCTTAACGGAATAATTGTCACCGAGCGGAATATTACAATTAATATTAATCAAAGAAAACGTGTTATGAAGACAAGGGAGAACTATTAATTTATTGGTTATTTGACTGATTAATAATAGTCATTTTCATGATTTTATCTGAGATATTATTTGTTAAATAATTTCAGTAATTAAAAGTATAATATAATTACTGTATTTCGTATATATTGTATTAGTACTTTTGTTATTAATATCCTACTTGAAAGGAATTTGAATGTCATATTATCAACAACATGTTGTTTAGATACTGCAACGTATATGACCAAAGTGTTTGGCCAATGTAACTTAAACTGTAGCACTGATAGTTTTAAACGGGATCGTCTTTCTATTTAATAAATCCAAAGGGAGCACTTTTCATAAATATAACATTATCTGAATAATTTTAATAGTAAATTGATGGCTTAAATTAAAATAAAAAATGTTTATAATGTGATTTAATTTATCACACAGTTTATATATATTTCACAATTAAAGAACAATCCTACGAAAGAAATGTCACATATTTTTTTCACGATCGTCTGAGATCGTGTAAAAAGTCGTTTTGCGATAGAAGTCAACTTCTTTCTCCGCGATATATGCTATGGTTATTTACTTCGGACGCACATTATTACAGTATATTATCTGCATTTCGCTACATTTACCGCGTGTCATTTCCGCTCGAGCCAAAACAAGGAAACCATTTCAACGAAAAACTTTGCGAATCTCTTATCGCTGAATATCTCCTATTAATAAAAAATCAAACCACACGTTTTTTTCACTTAAATTGATGTACGAAGTCATTAAAAAAATTCATTTAAGGTCAGTAATAATCATTGGCAACTAACAATAAGGTTTCTTGTTAAGGTTTGAGTGATGAATATACAACTAGCAAAGTCAGGATGCAACACCCTATTATAGTTCATTTGAATACGAAGCAATTGAGAATCAAATCACAACAGGGTAAACCTATTAAATGCCATCTTATGAATATGAAACTATAGTCAAGTCAAAATAATTCTACTCATTAAAGTTTCGATAAACACATAATCTTTGAGCACATCGTAAAGTTTGAACTTTATTATCCATAAATAATAATATCTTTTTCACTCTTGAAAACATGGTTTATTAATTACCGTACACCGTTTCTACAAAGATTACTACTATTTCCGCGTTCGCGTTATCGCGTTATTTTAACTAATAAAATATTAATTATTTTATAGAGCGCTACGAGTGTGCAAGCTCTGGCAGATGTTTTGAAATATTGAAAAATTGCACTTTATTTTCTAACGGATAATTCCCATAACAGTCACTTTCAGATTGAGATTGCAATTTGCGTTAACGGATGTCCGATTTACCTACAAAAGATATTTTCACCAATACAGGATACGGTAACAGAAAAGACGTTTTTTACTGTGCAATTATGTCATTTATAATAATCTGATTTTGCGTGGCATTGATTCTCTTGTCTGATTACAATTATCACGCATCATCAGAAACCATTGAAAGGTACGTGTTTGATTGTCCGGACAATGCTTGTATGACAAATCACGCGTAATTAATAACAGGTGTAAGATTTAGATGAAACCAGCCAGATGGCGTAAATCACGCCACATTTACACCAAGTCAAGCTTCGGTAATTATAGAAGTTGATTTTGAAGCGTCACCTGTGCTTCATGCATGAGAACACGCTTGTTTTTCTATCACTATCTTTGTCTTGCATAATCATATGGTTGTAAATTTGTAAATGAATTACTCGTTTCAATGCTTAAATGAGCACGGTATTTTTCCTGTACTAATAATTTGCAAATATTTAAATATTATTTATACAAAGTATACAAAGTATCCTCATAAGAAGAGATATATATATAAATTAAACAACATACATAATATAAATATATATTAATTATTAAGTAAAGAAGATATTGAACTATTAAAAATGGGAATATAACTACAATTTTCTTTAATTCTATAAATAGTATCCACTTTCAAAGTTATAATAAATTTAATTCACGTATAGATCAAGTAGAAAATGCAAAAGCGTGACACGAGCATAATGTTTGAGGACGTAAAATTAAAGACCACGGATCGATTTGATGAATCTCCTGTGGCATCCAAGAGGACCACAAATTCCCAACGTGACAATCGTCGCGTCCGTCAACGAGTGAGTGGAAAGAAGCGCAAAAAAAAGTGGCGCGGGGGAGCACAGCCGCAAGGGCGATGAGAGTTGCCACGAATAGGGCGAATCTACACAGGGTGTTTTAAAACGAGTGCTATCGGTAATCGAAATCGCTCGAGGGTTGCTCCGGGAGGCTCTCTAATTCGAACTCCGAGGGTGACCAGCCGCGAACATTCTGATACCTAGCCCTAGAGCTCTGTTTCACGATCCTTGTCTACCCCTTACCGGCTCATCCCTTTTAAATAAAAAAAAAAACACGAATGCTCTCTTGCTCTTCGCGTTCCTCTATCTTATCGAGCTTGCGATTATCATGGGGAGGTTTTGCAAATCAAATATCTAATCACGGAGATCAGCTTGGAGACAGGTGATTTGAGCTTTTTCCTTCGATTATAAATGAGATCGTTGAAGTTAAACTTCCGTAATTACCATTACCATATTGGTAGATTTGAAAGTAATTAAGATTTATTTATCCTCCATTTATTCGCCTTACTTTTTGTCACTACTGAACGTCCGGGTGATCTTTGTGCATCGAAGTTTCAACAATCTAATTTTTAATTCATTCCATTTTAATTGACATTTTATGTATCAATGTAAGAAGGGCTAGTAAAAGACAACCACCAATGATTATTACTAGGTATGAGATGGGATAGAGCTTTGGTAATTAGCAAATGGAAATGCGTTTTGATTTGGGGCACGTTACTAAAGCGTGAAGATAGAGGAGCAAGTGGCGAGTTCGATACGGGGAATCGTGACGAGATCAGAACTCGCGTCTCGAGGGGCCGATCGTTCATCTAGAAACAGCGGCGGTGCGCGCCACTCACGACAGCTTACCCTCTTCATAATCTTCGCTATTTTCCGCGAACTATCTTACATCGATCATCCGGCGGATTGTTGTATTAAATTTTTCATTGACTTTGGTCTCGCTCGCGCCGCCACGACCGATCGCGATATCGTTATTGCCAGAAATTTCGCGAACACATATAAATCAATTTCTCTCTGCCATACGTCAAATGCCCTGAAATTAAATACGAGGAGCGGCGGGAATTCAAATGCGCATTAATAAAGGGAACCTTTCCACTGAAATGGAGAACCTTTTCGAAAGTAAAAGAAGCGGAGGTGGAAAAAGGAAGTAAAGGAAGGAAGGGGGAAAAAAAAGAGCGGCAAATAAGTTGGAAAGCGCGAGGATATTTAATGAACGTCACCGGGGAATATGGAAAGTCGAGGGCGTGGAGGGGCACGAAGATTTTATGAAAATTATCTCGGAATAAAACAGCGGCGCGGATAAAAAAGTAATGTATGCGGGGACCGGCACGGGCGGCGTTATTTACATAGTCGACTGCCACCGACGAGCGGACGGACGAACCGACGTGGAAAGGTGACTCCTCCTAAAAATATATCGGTACGTCGTTATGTAGAGTACATAAAATTGCTTTTACCTTCTATTAACAATTCATATTTCTTACGTAAAAGTCGCGATAAAAAGTTATCGATGCGGAGATTTGCCGAGCCGCGGGATGTTACCGCGCGCAAACCGAAGAAAAAGAGCGAACGGCTGTTTGCCGCCCCCGCCTTCCCGTTCAGTGGGGGAGGAAATCGCTGAAAATATTTTATTTCCCGTTGAATTGTCGCCATTTTTATGTCCGTTGTAATACCTATGAATGACTTTGTTCGGATAGTTTTGTTGTTGGTATAAATTTTATTGCGAAGAATTTCTCTTGTCTCGCGCGGGGAATCATTTTAATAGCTGAATTTTTTAACGTACTATAAATATAAAGTGGAACACTTTTTTAATAACTGCTTGCATAGATGCATTTATGTAGATTATATTGACAGAGATGAAGATCTTAAGAACCGTGTGTAATACAATATGGATGATAAAAACTTTTCGCTGTGACCATATCTGGTGTGATAGCGTCACTGAAGCGGAAAATAAGTGAGAAAGAAAAAGTATTAAACAAAATTGTTCACATAGATACAAACATTGATCCACAAAACGGTCTGGAAGATTAGTTGCTACAATTTTACATAACTCTTGTCTGTCACAATTATGAAAAAAAGGATTAAAAGGAACGTTAAATTCAAGAAGCGTAGACACTAAGCGAGATAATTTAGCGAAACTAAAAAGTCACGAAGTTGAGAAATGGGAAATGATTGTTAAAGGTCGATTTAATCACTTCCGTTTCGTCATTCATTGGAGCTTAATATCCGGAATGGCGAACGTATGTATATGCGTGTGCAGGTACAGATAGGAGGGTACTTCACCCTCGACTCGACACGACGCGTCGCGATGCGACCAGGTGGTCACTCGGAAACGTTCGTATTGTTTCCGCTGTAGCCTACGGCTCATTCCGCATTGTCGGATTTCGCATAGCCAGGTGAATCCGTGTTGTGCTCGCCTGAATGCCTAAACCAGAGACCAACCGACAACCCCGTATTGATAAATCCCCGTCTGAAACGATACGCAACGCGTAGCGATATACTCACGCTGATAGAAAACGCGCAACCATTGTTATATGAACGATTACGATGGATTTCTATACAACAACAAATGTTGCTGCGTATAGTGCAGTTTGTTTGTTTGTTTTTTTTTTTTTTACTTCTCGTATGCGAGAATGTCCATCATATGGGTATTTAGATATTACTACTTTAAAATTATTTATAAAATGCTATACCATAACTGCTACACTCACAAAACTGTCTATTTAAGAGTAATAGAATATTCTTATATTAAATAGGATTTCCATTCATTATATGAACAAAACAAAATTCTATTAATAATAAGAATAAATAATTCTTATAAAGTGTATATTTATCTAAAGAATAATTCCATTTATATTAAACAGTTTTTTTTTCAAGAAAAGAATAAAAATAGTTTCAATTTAAGAATATTCAACAGATGATACAAATTTAACCTAACAATTGCATGCAGTATATATACATATGTACTTATCCACACTCCATATGAAAATATGTATATTTTAAATTGTTCGAAGCACTAATTTAACTTGAAATTTCAAATGACAGCTGAACTAGGCTTATATATTTAAAAATAGACATATTCTTATCATAAACAGAAATCTCATTAGTATTATCTGAGATAATATTTATCGTAAAATTAATTACCTTTTAATATAAACACTTAAATTTATTGTATACTAACTGAATATTCTTATTTTTAATTGATTTTCTATTAATTTTAATAGGAAAATTTTCTTTGTACAGTTTTCTTAAAGTAAGTATATTTTTTTTCTGAGTGTACTATAAATTCAAGAAATCTAAACCTCAGAATAATATTTGTACCATTGAAAACGAATGATTTTTATTTGATTCAGTGTGACAGCCCATGTTATAAAATTTATTAAATTTTATATACACTTTTGACAGTATTCTATTGGTATCAAATAAACGTTGTTGTTGATGCATGATTGTAAAGATGGTAGTTATTCATAAGGGTTATATGTTTTCAAAGATAAGGCTTAATTTGTATATTTATTGCAAATATATAATATCTATTTAAATGCATATTGTATTGTATTATATTGTATTATATCATACATTTGTATTTCAGATTACTTTGCTCAATTCATCTTTACAAGCTACCAGACATTGTCACACGCCCAAAAAAATTTACTCCGTTATCAAATACGGCAGCTACTTATCTCATAAAGGAAATTAATTCTTCGCCGAGTAATCCTAACTGCGAAATGATAACAGAAAAAAAAAAGGAAAGAAATATTCTCCGCGGAATAGAAGCGGCTTGTTAGACGAAAACGGACAGTTTTGTATGCGACAACGGAAGACAAAACTGAAACGGTACAAAGAACTCTCCGGGAGTAAGACTCCTTGTAATTCATGACGAGTGCTTTGGCTTGGCAAATGAGGTACCGCACGTACGCGCGAGGGCGATCCTAGCAATTTATCCTGGGACGCGCGTATGATACGCGTAACAGCATTGTGCGTTGAAGGGACAGAGTTGTGTCCCAGCGTGCGCGCAAGTCTGAGAGTCATGTAAGAAAAGGAGGAAGCATAGGAAGCATAGGAAGGCAGAAAACCGACAATGATTTAGCGAGTGGCTTAGCGTTCCTGGCTGACCGCAAGGAGGAGGCTAGGCTGCTTTTTTTCAAAAGTAAAGTATGTAGAGAGCCGAGATTAATCGAGCACACAGCCCTCTTAGAGCTTACGGCATACTACCACGCTACTCGTCCCTTTGAAGTCTCCCTCATTGTACAGCCTGTCAATTTGCTTGGCTCTGATTAATGGAGCCCGTAATATCCCACGCTACTATTCGTTGAGACTTCGCGTCGGCTTATTAGATACTTATTAGTTATTAGCGTTCTCCGCTTTCTCAGATCGTGTGCTTTCTTCACTTTTTCCCACTCGCCACACATTACGATGTGAAATTATTAAAACTTTTCTCCCGGTACCGTCACCGTCGCGTAATTAACATGTCATTGTTTGTTGTCAAATTTTCTTCGTCTAATTAAATGCTTTCATTAATCATTGTCTATACATATTTTTAACTGAGTAAGAGCAGTAGCACGATTTTTATTTGGCAGCATATTAGCACTTATTTAACATTTTTTCAACGCATTGATAAGGGTTGGAAATTCCAAAAAACTGTTTGATTTTAATTTGAATTCTTAAAAGATAATGCGATTGAATTTTATGTTGATTTAAAGAACCTCATAACAGTTTCACAAAAGAAAGAGATAAATCTGGAATAAGAACCAGATGCTTGTTAGCAATCTTTTTATACTTCGACAAATTTTCGTCGGAAACTAAAAAAAAACTGAATCGCAAGCATCAAGAAAGTCAAACTTCAACGATAGATTGTAACTAAAGAGTTGAAAGCTCAACGCAAAATAAACCAAGCGCAGGAGAAGTTAAAAGTAAGATGAACAGGATGACCAGACGGAAGAAAGAAAGGAATAACTGTGGTGGAGTTCGCCAACGAGTAGAGTATTGATTTCAACCTCCGACCATGAAGGCGGAGACCGGGACCGATAGTCACCACCAGACTTTACGAACTCAGGTGCTACTCTACGAGAACTCGTAAAATAAAAGTTGACGAAAGCTTTGAAAGCTCACAAATTAGAAGTGCGTTACTAACAGTGTGCTAGATCATTGTATAAAGGAATCACTTATTTTACTTCTTAATTTAAATTTAAATGAGAGGCATTATTTTTTAGCAATAATTTTAGTCACGCACTCGGAGAAAAATTTGTAAGGTTAGATATATTCTTATTTGGTTTTTGTTATAATTAATAAAATTTTAGTCTTATTCACCTAGCTTTTTTGTTAGTATAACTAACATTCCGGTTAAATCACCTAGAATTCTGATTGTCACAATAATTAATATTGTTGTCTTCTTCGTGAACAAAGGTCAGTCAGTAGACATTTATTTCTAAATTCAAATATATATATATATATATATTTCGTGCTATAAATGTGTTTATCTGCAAAATTGAATTGAATTGATTTCTTTTTTGTATTATTAGTTAATTTCATTGTACATTGAATTCGTGTGTTACTTGCCCAATGTTTGATAATGAGCACCTGTGTACTTACCGCTTCGTGTAATTCATAATTCAGTCGGTTTTTACCCGGGCACTTTGGTAATATTAAGCACCGTCGGAGAAACCATAAGGGGCGCCCACAAAGCCGTGGCAAGCTCAAAGCTCGACCATCCCTTGATTGAAATTACATAGTGAACTGTATTAATTTCAAATAACGAAAAATACGGGCTAAAAGGGATGATTTTATCAATACTACACAGTGAAAAGAAAAGCGCAATTACATGGTCATTATTTAACGGAAGTTATGCATTGAAGTATGAGCATGTACTTGTTTAAAGTAGATTACTTAAGGAAATTACTATTTCATTCAAAAGACTATTTAAGAAAATTATTTTACAAAAATTGCGCTAGAAAATTCTACAATATTTAGCTGCTAAATATTGATAAAATATGAAAAGCTTTAAATTTTAAAGGTTCACTAAATTGTCACCCAAAATTCGTAACATTCATATAAAAATGTTTACTACATTATTTGTCATAGTGTAGGATTGTTTCTAGGTATACATTTTTTTTAATTATTGCGCTTATTATTCGTTATATACTGCAATACACAGACACTAATTTATTATCTCGATGTACAGGCCTTAAAGAGGGATATGCAAAGTACCCGAAATGTCAGCTAAAAAAATTTTGTAAAGGTGTCAAGAAGGGATTACCTCAAGGTTAAAACAAAATGTCATGACATTTTCTTTATTATTTTAATCGGCCATAATATATTTGATATGAAGTTTAAGTTAATCAAATGTGTCTTTATTATCCACAAGTTCAAATATAATTTGAAAGGTATATCCATTTTTCAGGGGCATATAAATGCATGTTATTAATAGAACCGTGTTATAAGCTCTGTAAAGAAGGTAATTAGCATTCGGTTCATCCGTCATTCAAAGTATCCCTTTGCCGTTCAAGAAAGACTGTTCTCCATGTCAGAACAACCAATGTCCTTTAATATCCACTACTCAGCTTCAGGGCGCGAGACGCATTAGAGAGCTAATGAAGTCTCGAGTGGGCAAGAAAAAAATTGTAACTCCGATTAACTTGCGTTATATTTTATGCGAAGGTAGTGCCACTGAGTCCCGGTACATTTTTAAATAGATGGATGATGGTCCGGCATGTAATCTATCGTCAGACATCACCATTTCATGCAAAATTAGCTTTAAGCAATATTAATTGCCAACTATTTGGCTAAGTCTTAAGAAATAATTATGCTCAATCATTGTTGACTGAAACTTTGTAGTTTATAACTTAGCCTAAAAATACTGTTTAAAAAAAATAATAATTACGTTTTCATGAAATATGTTTATGTATACCATTATGTCAGTATCTGATTAAGAAACGTGAACAAAACACTATTAGACTACCATTTTACGATAAATATTAATTAAAGAACTGATATATTTCTTGTATAGTCATTATAATAAAACAGGGAAACTAGTTGGACTAGGGTCATTTATTCCTCGTCAGGATCAAGTCGTTTTATACTGCGATATGTTCATGCTTAAATTAATCTTTCATCTTTTCATATTTTTATTTTCATCTTCATTCACACTTTCAAGAAATACTGTAATGGAAAGAAATGTTCGTTTGCAAAAGTGGACAATTTTTGTACCATATAGGTTGAAACAAAGTGCAATTTAAACATCTTTTAAGCAAACAGTTGTCTTCTGTTAAATAGTTGGACGTTTAATACGGTGGATAATTTTTCTTTTTCCAAGAAACGAGTTTATGTGACATTTTTTTTTTCGATTGCAGCAAAAGTGGAAGGTGCGTGACGAACGAGAATCGCTACGGTGTATCGAAGACAGGAAATGCGTAGCTCGTTGATTGGCTGCCCAGAGGTAGTCTGTGTGGTAGCGTGACCTCTGACCCCACCCCTGTGGGACGCGCGCACTCCTCCAACCCCAAGGAAGTAATTACCCGACCACCCCCGCTCGATAACGCTCACTATCGTACAACCTGCTGTTTGTACATATGTATAGCTCTGATACGACTCGGACGGTTATGTACTGTCTTAAATCTAATGTATTATAATACCAAGTATTTTATTTTTTATTTAAATAGACAAAAATTTTGTACAGTAACATGTTGTCATAATTATTTATTGTATACCATAAAGCTAACAGAATTGTCATTCAATATTACATAAAAATATTTTTAAAAGATATCATATGTTTTTGGTGGTGTTTTTCTTCTATTCTTGAAGTTATTATTTTTAAGGCCTTAAATATGTTCTGTCCTGAAATAATATTGTTTATCATTTGCCTTTTATTATTATTATTATTATTATTTATATATCTTGACTCGTTAGGTCACTTCCGCGTCCCTTAATATTATGGTGTAAAAAACTATACCATTCATGGAAGTTGGTTTATCGCAGCGGCATAAAAATCATGAATGTCCTCAAATGTTGAGGGTGTGGGGAGAAGAAAAACCATTTTGTGGTCAGAAGATACTTATCCGAATACTTTATAAAGGGCCAGCAAGTTCGACAATGAAGTACTCTGTGAGAGATAAATATAATCGCAAAAAAAAAAAAAAAAAAAAACAGATAAATAGTAGCCTGGAGTTTACTTTATACATATCTATCGTCTTAATACTTTATCATACTCTAAGTCTTATCGTTCCGTTAAAATAATACGAATTTCTATGAACCATGTATGAAACACATTTAAATATAACTAATTTACGATAACAATTTATTGTAAGTAAGAAAGTTAAATTTTTATTTAATTTTGTATAAAACATTCTTATACATGTAGTTATTTCATATACTATTAATTTAATTATAATTATTATTTATAAAATTAATATTTGTAAATGTTTCAGCTGTAAATTTGAAAAAACAATTTTGTGAAATAAAATCTTATTTCAAGAATAATTTTCACTTCCCTGATATGCATACATGTGTAATATATATTTAAATTTGTGATAAGACTGTTATATATAAGTCGCGAGTTTACGTGGGAGGTCGTGAATAGTAAAGGGTAGGTGAGGCGACCCTCGACCTACAACCAATCACGATGTTAGCTTAGATTTGCGCTACCAATGAGAATCACACGGTGTGACCCCGTGCGCGAAATTTCTCACATTTTAGTTTAAAAATTCCACCACCCCTAAATTCAAATGTTTCTCACGTAGTAAGGCAAATGTATCAACAAATTAATTGAGATGAACTGTAAATTTCACTTTTAAGACAAATTTTTCTCGTGCAAAAACAGTTTGCTATTAATAAAATGAGTATTAATTGTAAAGATTAAATTTAATTAATTTTATATATAAAAACACTTAAGCATTTAAGTGTAACAAGTCAATGAAAACCGTAAACTCTTTAAATCAATTTAATTGTAAATATTTCCTTATTATTGCACTATCAGCAGAAATCCATTTTATCCGAAGGCATTTATCAACACCTCCGTTCGAGATTTAAATTATATCGAAACCCACAGTGTTCTATACAATTAAATTCGGATTAGTTGATGTCTATATTCAATATACTGTCGAATGGTTGTACATAATCCAGTCTTACGCAATCGGATGGCCACAATACGGTGATGCGATAATTTGATTAGAGACGACGTAAACCAAAATTTACACACGAGTTACAAACGACAGCAGGGTTTCGTCTAACGTTAAATCCGTCGTGAATTTTGAAAGCGGTGAAATCGCATTAAGGGTAGAAGAGAAAGACGCTTCCACTTAGACGGGGTGTGGACGCGAACGATCATGATTCGGGATTGGCCCTGCACAGTGCATGTAAATCTTTCGCGACAAGCTACAAATCCTTTTCAAGATTTCTTAGCTCCTTCTTTGGCTGTGTCACTAAAGCCAAATTAAACTTAAATTAAGAACTTCCAAGTACAAGACAAGGATTAAGACAAATCTCAATACTCTAGATACAATTGTATTAAGACAGAAGAAAAATTATATCTATGAAAGTTTATTAAGGAATAAATCATTTGACTTCTTATTATTACAATATTTTTACTACCCATCACTCCCCTTAAAAAATAACAAATAAATCGTAACTATATTTTATTCTAATTAGATAATTGTAATAATATTATTTTGAAGAATCATTTCAGAGTCATATTACATTAGAATCATTAGAACCATCAGCTGATTAATCTGTTTTGTTTTAAAACAAAATCTATTGTGTTTAAAAATAATAGTATGTTTAAATATTATCATTTATATTTTCGTAAAAATTGTTTTATTATAATTATTATTACAGTTTATGACTGTAGATATAAAATATAATTAAAAAGTATATTACAAGTCGGACCTATTTAAGCGATTATATTGATTTTCGATATATTTAAAAACTGATTCTATGCAAGTCCACGATGTCATTTCATGAACAAGGTGACCTGAAATAAAATTACAAAAATATCATTATCAAAGAATTAATGTACATTAAATGTTGAGTAAAAAATTTTTTTAAGTAATGAACATTAATGTTTATACCTGCAGATACTTGTACTATATTATCAGTCGACGTTTCCGGTGTGTCTAAAGGCTTGTCCGAGGAAACCCAGTTCCTTGCAACCTAATAAGAAAAAATGTATAATAAAATTCTTTAAATCTGCATTGTATGAATGACAGTGAATAAACATATCTTTTTAGTTTAAATATTTAACCATAACAGTATTATTCTTAAACATTTTTGGGTATTCAACAAGGCCAAACTTCAATAATATCTTAAATATTGTAACAATCTTTGCGCATACGGCTTCCCCGACCGATTCTCAATTTCTAACCACCTGTAACCGCAAGACCGCGACGAGCAGAGACCTGGCTTTCATATAGGTAATTCCGATCCTCAACACAAATCTTATGGCACTTCCTTCCGTGATACGATAATAATACTTGAAACACGTGCGCGGTACTTCAGCAACCGCAAACTTGATATCGAAAACAACGCAACGTCGTCTCAGATTAAATATCCGTAAAATTATATGCGACAATTCAAACATAAATCATTCAATCCACTAGTAAAACACATTCTCAGATATAAAATATCGACCAAATATAACATAAATTCAACTGGACTTCATACACAATTTCTTAGATCAAACAAATTAACACAAAATTATTTTGTACAAAACAATAAAAAAGTCTCCTACGGGTTTAAATGAACCTGAGAACAGTTTCCGCTTTCTCGCAACAATTGTTAATTGTGAAAAATTGAGACAACAATATCAACAACAGATAGCGGTAACATTGCAAACAATGCAAGCAAATCTATCAATTTTAGCGATTACACGGCGAATAGCAATTGTCCGCGCGAACGAGTTATCCAGAATTGCATACCTTAATCGACATTTTGCAAATTCATGATAAGCGCACATCAATCTAATCTGAAGTTGACTCAAACGGACAGCGTTGGATAAACAGATGATGGCACTCGTTGATTACATTGCTCCTTTGTCATGGAGAGCGCGATCATAGTGTATGTACATATCTGGCAGCGATGTACCTACATGGATTATACACTCATATGCGTAAACGAATGCATTCCAGCGAGGAAATTCGTTATCATTTCTGCTAAGAGCGGCATCGCGAACGTCTCCCGCGGGAAATGTTCCGATTATATTTACCCAAAGTTTCAAGCGACGTCGACTGTCTGTTTGCTCATTACAGCACTTTAATTAATTACCTGACATTTCTAATAATGCCACCATTGATTGACATGGTTGATTTTCAACGCGCCGCTCGACAGCGGGACATCTTCTTATTTCCAATTACAGCAATTCTATTAAATTAATAGCAACTTTACACTAAAAAAATTTAACGGTCAAATGATTTTCCATCAAACGCTTATACAATTTTAAATTAAAAAATAAAGTTTTTAATTTTTGTGAAGAATTAACATTTTGATGACAAATCAACGAGGAAAAAAGTGATTTTAAGTTGGTAACCCAAGCCAAAGGCGAATAGTTTTAAATTAAGCATAATGACATAAGAAGACTGTCCTCTTATAATAAGAGTATTATTTTTATAAGTGTAATATTAATTATTTTAAATATTGTTCCAAATTCCGTCAATATTTAGTTTGATTAATAAGATTCATTGTTTTTATACCGCAGATTAATTTATTACACAATAGAATCGAATTTAAAAATTTACGGTTTAAAAGAAATAGGCTCAACAAACACCAATAGACGTACGTGTATACATTCCACTCGATAGCTGACGTTATTATAATGACCGTACCAACTGAAAATATCAAATTTCGCGATGAAACAATGCAATATAGAGTACGAATCAAGAACCATTAGTCGGCAGAAATCCAGAGCCAGGGCACCCATTAGACATCAGTGGCTCTGATGGCAGTGGGGATGGTTGGAGGGGCACTCTCGCGTTATACAGGTTCCTGGCGAACTGCAGCAGATAGCCACTTCTCTCGATGCCTACTCCACTCAAACCACAGGATAGAGAGAATACCGGCCATTGTCAGAATACGACATTCATCCATGAGCTACCCCTTGTTGTATGTCTCTCATACCGCATCTCTACGGGGTGTCTCGTTTTTCCAACCAACTGACTACGCGCAACAAAGAAAAGACTTTCCGATAAATTGAGTAGGCCGTTGTGATTTTTTTTTTAAATTTCTTTTGTCTCTCTCTTTTGCTGCCTCGCTTTCTATATCCACAGTTTGCAAAATATAGTGTAACAAGTGAGCGAAAAAAAACGTTGAATGCATTGGCACCAGTATTTCAAACCATCCGCGTTAAAGGCAGGATTACGCTGATAAAGAGTAGTTTTATGAGGAGACATAAAATAATTTGTACAAAGGTATAAATGTGAACGTGAAATGCAGACAAGAAGTGCAGATTCTGCGATAACTAATTTCCCTGGGGATATCAATCCTTACGTCTGCGACATATAATTAAGCACTTTGATGGTGTCTGGATAATCATCCCGAAAAAATTTTGCTCATAACCACCTTGAAAACTGACATACGAGATTTACGTATTGACACTTATCTCCAACGTAGGCAAATAGCATCGAGTACTACTTGGTAATATAGACGGCTAATAGAAGAAGTCATGCGGTTTTATTGTTTGACCAACAAAGATCCCAGATGCTCGGGCCCCAAAAAGTTATAAGAGCAGCCATGAAAAAATCAAGTGCATATAGAACACAGGATGAAATATTTTTATTATGTGGTTACAATACCTTTAGTTCGAGGAGAACATTTTTTTTTTAAATTAAAAACAAAAAAGGAAATTAATTATATATTTCTTAATGACTTTTTCGTATTTTTTCTCTTTTTTGGATATTCAAAGACAAATTTCTTGCAGATATTTGGCTAAAATAAATTATGAATAAGTGCTAATTAAATTTTTTTAATACATATATATATCATATCATAAAATATTTATAAGATATTCTACTAATTTATTTTCTTATTGTAAAAAAAAAGAATCAACTTTCACCTAACTGTTTTATTCAATTTTACAATGGAATTGTTATTTATGGAATATTATTTACATTTTAAATAACGTGAAATATCTACTTACTTAAATAATAAAAAAATCATATTTTATATAAACTTACCTTAATAATATGATCGGCTCCTTTTGTTGGTGTTACATGTACAGAATCTGTTAATGCTACTGCGAAAACTTTAGACTTGAATTCATTTACGTAACTCATTGCCTGTATAAAAATATACAATATTATTTAGCTATTCTATAAACTAATTTTCTAAATTTATAAATCAAATTAATCTGTTAACTCACAAAATCCAATGTACAAACACCACCATAACTATGAGCAATTATAGCTATATGCTTTGCATTCGATGATTTTACATAATTATTCCAAACAGTTTTGAAGTGATTACAAGGATCTTCGCTACCCTGAAAAATAAATATATATAATTTTAAATAATATATAATTTTACGCCTGTTAATTATTTGTTAGTATTTATTTTCTTTCTCGACCATTATTTTTAGACAACACACAAAATAAATAACTCTATCGGTTGATTGACGTTTCGACTTTTATTTAAGTCATTTTCAAAATCTTTTAATGAGTCTTTTGATTGCTTTTGCACTAAATAATATTTATATATCTACACACTTTAACAATTACATTTTTTATATCACATTCAAGTATATACTTACTTTAATCTTTACCGTTTTGCCATTTATTATTCTACTATTATCATTAGTATTTAATACAAGTACACCATATCCTAACTGTCGAGCTTTCTGAATATATGGAATTTGTGTACCAGATTTTAAATTATCATTTATTATTAATCTCCTTGCCCACTGACCAGCCCTTACAACTCCACTGCCATGAACTAAAATTATTAACTTTTCATTTGTTAAAGCATCTTCAGTAGCAAATATGAATGATCTTAGATCCAAATTTGTATTTTCTTCTTTTGGAGCTGGTAATCTTTTAAGACCTTCTTTTTCCAGCATCAAATAAACGTGCTGTGTGATCACCTAAATTTACAAACAAACTTTAATCAAATTTTTTAAATAATGTAAAAATTATGAAATATTGTTGAATAATTTATTGGGTACATACCTCACCCAGAGCTTCGTAATGTTTTTGATTATATGTAGAATCTTCACTGACTTTAAATTCAAAACCTTTGTCGGTAAATTCATTCGTTTTCGCATCCAACTTTCGAAGTTTCCCGCCTGCGACATAAAATAGGCTTGTAGAGTTTTTGGCGCGCATGCATGTAAACAAAGAGATTGAAGTGGGTTACCTTCGTCAAAGTCGTATCCGAAACCTCGTAAAGTATTTGGAAATTCTGATGAAGCCATTGTAATCTGTGTATAGTTTGACCAAAATCAGTATTTAAATAAACTTGATAATGTAAAAATCACACCTTAACCTCTAAAATGCTGAACTGACGTTGCTATAAAAAAATTCACATTTACGTTACTCTCAATTAAATGGAACTTTAAGACTTACTACTAAAACAAATTTAACGATTACGTATTGAAATATTTTTAAAATTACTGACATTTAAAACAATCATACACTTATTTAACGTGAAGTATCAACATGACACCAGTCAAATAGTTCCCACTAACACACGTATATACGTTCACAAGCTGTTATGACATCGCGCAACGATTAATCGATATTGCATAACGATATATCGAAATATTTGATTTTCTCATTTTAGGAAAAATCGACATTGAGGAAGAAAATCCCGCTTTTATATAGGCAGTTTTTTTGTGGACATCGTGCAATGTAATTTTAATGAAGTAATGTATTATATCATAATACATAAAGTATTCCCCTGGGTAAGCAATGTTCTGGTAAATAAAAAATTTCAATAACAATAAATATTTTAAAATTTTATTTTTGTATAAGTATTGAACAAGAACCATTTATACATAACGATGTTAAAGGAAAACAAAAAACTGTTGTAAATATTATTATTATTATTTCTGAAGAAATATTAATTTTTGTATACCTTTTTATATCAGTCATTAATTAAATTCTTTACTTATTGTATAATGACTTTATTAATAACAATATTGAACAACCAGTTAGTTTCAAGCTACGATAATTTTTTTATATAGATTATTTTAAAAGTGAGTAAAACATATTTCAGGGATTTTTATTATTTATTGACAATGAATCATAACTTTAACTGAATTACTGTTAGGTGATTTGGCTGTATCAAAAGCTTTAACAGTTTCTTCAATGCTAAAATTATGTGTAATTAATGTTTTTACATTCACTTTGCCAGTTGCAACTAGATTCAAGGCATCTGCATAACTGCAACAAAAATTAATAATTAAATTTTTTTTATGATATTTAATAATTTTAATTATCTCTTATTTTTTAGTCCAAACAATACTTTTTTTTTTTTTTTTTTAATTAATAAAGTTGTATTAATTATAAGTGTTATATAAAATAATAATTATATTCTTTAAATGGTAATGATTTTATACACACGAACAAACCTTTATTTAATATAAAAAGGAAAATAATTTGTAACATTAATATATCATTTTCTAGCACAGAAATTAGTAATAAGTAGCAAAAATAATTTTTCAGTAGACAAAGTTATGAAATATATTATAAATGTAAGATATTTACTCATTGCAATATCTGAAGACTCCTCTAATATCAATTTCTTTGGTGAGTGTATTAATTAATGGGATTGTAACTTCAGGTTTACCATTACCTACTATAACCACAGTTCCTCCCGGTTTTGTAACCTAAATTATATTGTAACAAATTCATGCAGTTAATCATTAAGTTACCATCGATTATTTTCACTCCCATATTTCACATCACTCTCACTTTCATAATTAATAAATAAACTTACGAGAACTGCCAAACGAATACATGCTTCTACACCACAAGCATCAATTGTTTTATTTGGTTCGCAACCTAGCAGATGTTTAATCCGTTCTATGTTATCTTTCTCTGAATAATCTGGTTTCATTAATAAAGTATGCGATGCTCCAAGATCTTTTGCTAGACTTAATCTCTTTTCTAAGACATCTGTAAAAATATTATATTTTCATTTCTTCATAAAGTTATTGAATTAAATAATATTACTATTATATTATAAAATCTTACCTGTGATAAGAATTTGTCTAGCTCCCATAGCCTTAGCAACAAGTAAATTAACAAGTCCTATTGGTCCAGCTCCTAGAATAAGGACGTCAGATCCTATTTCAATATCTGCTCGTTTACAAGCATGCACAGCAACTGATAATGGTTCCAATAAAGCACCTTCTTCTAAGGATACATTATCTGGAAGTCTAAGTCAAATTCTTATTAACACAAGGAAAAGTGAAATTCTAGTTAATTTCCACTCTTTTATAAAATTAATGTACCCTTTTTATATTACCCTAATGGAAATGATTTGCAGAAAAATACTGAAAAAGTTGAAAATTGCTAGAAAATATTGGAAAAACGCAAAAAATTCTGAAAACCTGCTAAAATTGGGACTTTTCAGCATTTTTCATCATTCATTTCTACAAGGGGATCCTAAGCTAAAATAAATTTTTTTATGAATCAAGTCCTAAGAATGTATAAATGTTATAAAACATGTATAATCTATTTTAACAGATAACATGCAGCTATAATATATAATCCTAATTGCAGTTTCATGATTGATAATAGAATTG
Source organism: Leptoteleia sp. ZL-2020 (assembly GCA_022817305.1). Lineage (NCBI taxonomy): Eukaryota > Metazoa > Arthropoda > Insecta > Hymenoptera > Scelionidae > Leptoteleia > Leptoteleia sp. ZL-2020. The sequence continues at coordinate 15,818 of JABFPN010000333.1, read as the reverse complement.
GAACTTAATCATAACAATAAAGTAATTTGATATCAGCAAGATTACATAACACATATACATTACTTGAAACAAAAATCCGCTGGATGTTTGTAATATCTTCTAAGACTTCCGTGAACGGGTGGTGTCGCACAAAATATCATTTTTTTACACAAATTATAACGTCCTCCTTTGCAATAAGAACAAATTCTGCAAGGTATTCCAGGTTCTATTGCGACTCTATCTCCGACCTATTTATTTTCATTGACGTTATAGAAAATTTAAAGTTGTTTAAAAGAATTAGAATTTTTTTCAATGGATCAAGTTATGCTTTATGTATTTATTTAAGTTATTTATATATTCATTTAATTTAATTAAATATATTTTACTCACTTTCAGATTTGTAACATTTTTTCCAAGTTTAGCAACTACACCGGATGATTCGTGACCAATTATCATTGGTTGTTTTACTACAAAATTGTCAATTCTACCATGGACGAGATAATGTACGTCAGAACCGCAAATTCCCACACATGCCATTTTTAACAATACCTCTGTAAGTCATTTTGTATCTTTATTAAATATTATAATAAAATAATTTACTGTTAACAACACTTAACTATTTATAAGAAATCTTTATCTGCACATATTTTTATTATAATATTTTTCTTTAAAGTTATCAGGAGTGCTTGATAGTGCAAGTTGTTTGTTAAATAGTATTGATAGTGCGTGATTATCTACTTTACTTTCAGACTGATAAAATTGTTTAAAGATTATTTAAATCAATAAGTATGATTTTAAAAACCCAATTTGCTTATAAATATATAAATATTTATTTTCTAAAAATACTTTGTCGTATTGAATTCAATTGTACAACTGAATGTTAATTAACAATGATTTATTATAAATATTAAATTTTGAAATTTTGAAACTTAATTTCATAAAAAATTCATGTTTGAAATATTAAAATTTACTCACCATTATCATTTGGTTCTTCAATAGGAGTTTGTTCCTACAAACATTAAAGTTAAAAATAACTCAGTGCATGAATGTATGCATTCTAATGAATGATCAGTTAAATGAATGTACATAAATGACAGTGCCAAAGTAGCAAAATTTTGAATGATATATTCATATATATAGATAACTCATTCCAATCTGCCGCTTACGTGCTTTAAATCAATAAGACCGTTTAGTACTATTTGTGCAATTCAAGGTCAAAATAGTTAAGATATAATCTGCACTTGAGCAATTTAAGGTTAATATTTGATTGCACTTATACGACAGAGATAATGAATTAATTTTTATATTTTATCTTACAAACACTTGTGAGATTCTAATTAATATTTTTTATTAAAATCAAAACTTAATTCAAGTATAAAACTTACTTTATTTAACAAAAAATAATCGAACAAATTTAATTATTTAATAAAAAACTAACTCACCAGCCTAATGTCATTGATACCATAAAGGATTGCAGTCAAATTTTCAGTGTCCATATTTTGAGAAAGAGTAAATTCACCCAAGTTACCCAGAAGGTGTCGTAAAGTAAAGTGACTATTTTTAATCGCGCCGCGCAAATTATATAAAAGTGGGAGTAGTACTATTGCAGTATCTAATCCCTGATTACAAGTGAACTTGTTTTCTGAACTTTTATATAAAAAATATTAAATGATTCATATTATTTTACGTGATAAAAAGTAACAAATAAGTATTTTAAATATAAAATTATATAAAGTGCATTTATTTAGGTTAATAAATAATCAATTAAATATTTTTAGCTAATTTTTTCTTAAGGATATAATACTATAGCATATAGTTATAGTATTATATGTAGAAAAGTGAAATTTCGAATTTGACTTCAAAATTCCTTTTTTTTATTATTATTTAATAATATTTTATATTCTAAACATATGTACCACAAAACAAAACTTAAAAACTGAGACTGAAGAGTATGAAGATTGATTGTGAAAGTAGTATGATATCGTTAGAGTTAGATTTGTTATTAGAGTTTGTTTTATTGCATTCGAAACATAATTCAATAACCAATAACATTTGACTTTGTCCTATTTTTGGACTAAATTATTCAATGATTTATAACACATGTCGTTTCATTTTTTGCCTGAAGAGGATGTTAAATCCAAGGATCAAAAAGTTTGTTCAAATATAAATTGACCTTAAAATCCTTCAAAATAGAACATTAACTTGAATTGTTTTCAAATAAGTTATGCAGACATGTACATTTTGTCTATGATAACCAATTACTGTTAAATAAAGTCAAATAATTATACTGTTATTATTTATTATTACATGTAATATAAAATTCATAATGTATAATGTTATATACAAATTCTATATTAATCTGCCCAAAATCCAGTTGTAGATTCTTTGATAGTAAGAGCATTATCTCGACGTGTCCTTGTAAGAGCGCTAGCTTCACCTTTGACCAACTTTCTCTTATGAGGCATTTGCATTTTTTCCTTCTTTTTTAATGACGCTTGCACTCTTTTTTTTATAATTTCGGGGGGAATGGTTGATGTCGTTGATATACTTCGAAAACTCATAGTTTCAACTCGATCGACAGAATCTTCATAAACATCTCTTAATCTCATATTTTGTAACGGTAGACAAAACTTATTTTGTTCAAAATCATGATTATTATCACTAATTCTCTCAGAATTTAATTCTTCTTCTGGCATTTCATTAGACTTTAGATTTTCTTTTTGTTCATATTCTTCACATTTTTCAACTGTATCATTAATACTTTGTTTTTTAACTTCTTTTCTTTCTTCTCTCTTTTCTTGATCTTCATCTTCTTTTTCTTGATCTTCATCTTCTTTTTCTTTATCTACATCTTCTTTTTCTTGATCCTCATCTTCTTTTTCTTGATTCTCATCTTCTTTTTCTTTCTCTTCTTCTTCTCTGACATAAACTTCATCTTCTTCTTCTTCATCACTCTCAATACCATAATCTTTTTTAACTTGTTTGATAAATCCACTAGCTTTTACTTCAGTATCAATTTCAAATTCACGACTAAAATGGAAAAAAAATGAAAGGAAATCATTTAAATGTTTTTAATTAAATGAATGAAAGCAAACCCTTGTGGAAATGAATGATGAAAAATGCTGAAAAGTCCTAATTTTAGCAGATCTTCAGTGTTTTCAACGTTTTTCAATATTTTCTAGCAATGTTCAGCTTTTTTCAGCATTTTTCAGCAAATTATTTCCACTAGGGAAGTTATATAAGGTATATAAACTAAATGTAAATTACCTCACATCGTCAAATGTTGGATATAGTTCACTTTCATATCCAAATCTTTTTAAAAAAAAATTTCTTATACAATTCACGTCTCTGTCAAAATACATTTTTGCATTTATATGACTGGTTGATACCATTTGTGGAAAATCAATAATAACAGGTTTGTTATCATTATTTATCATTATATTAAATTCATTAAAATCTCCATGAATAACACCATGATTTGCAAATTTTGTAATTAAATTCATTAATTCATCATATAATTCTTCCACGTCATCTACCTTATGGACTCCGCATCTAACAATATAAATCAAATATTATTTTCTCTTGCAACAAAAATATTTTTGAAAAAATTACCTATAATTAAATTAAAAAGCATTCTTACAAGGGATGTCCTTCTATCAATTCCATTATGATACAATGTCTATTGAATTCAATAGGTTTAGGAACTGGAAATCCTCTATCATAAAGTATTTTCATATATGCAAATTCTCTAGTTGCTGAAAGCCTAGATAAATAGAGCCATGATGCTGATTTCCTGTGTTGCATGTAATCTCGTTTTCCCTTAATATTTCGAAAACAAGTTCTGCCTAATCGATGTAATTTTAAACAAAATATATTTTTTTCTTCATCAGCGACGATATAAATATTTGATTCTTTTCCAACTCCAATTTGATGTCCAAATGATTCTATAGATCCTTTTGAAACCAATACGGAAAGAGCCAAATAATCGTAACCAGTATTTGTCAGTCTATATCCATCATCTATAAAGTTATGTATATATATAATAATAATAATATAATGCTACATAATGGCAATGTTACAATTAGAGCTCATGTTAAAACATGCTAGGGAATTCCTCAGGGAATACCGAATGTGTAAAAAAAAAGCAAACGATACCAATGAAGGATTAAGAATTGGATGGATAGATAAAATATTTAAAAATATGTATTATTAAGGAGGTTATGCTCATTTTAAATTTTACCTTAATATAAAAAATGATATGATCAATACTTACAATGTTTGCCCCGTTCATAACATAATAATTTATTTTGACAAAGATTGCTTAACCTTTTATGAACTCCACCATGTTTTAAATTTGCAATTTTTGCTGCTAATATTCCAGGTACTAGTTCATGATTCTTCATTCCCATTTCAATCTAAAAATTATCATAAATATTTAAAATAATTATACTTTTAAATTAATTAAATTATAATATAATTTCAATAGAAATAATAAATAAAAGTAGCTACATGCTACTTTTTATTCATATTTGTGTTATAACAAATCTAATTTAAAAAATATTAACAATAAAAAACATTACTTACAGCTGTTAAAACGCGAAAATCTTCAGATGTTAAATACTTTAACACAGACACATCTAATTTGCCCATTATTAGTAAATAAAATACAATCACTTTTATTATGTTTTTCTTCTTGGTTTTAAAAAATAGTATTTTTTAAATATCCTTAGGTGTACAAATAATGAAAATAACATAACCTAACTGAACATAACCATATTAGTCAGCATGTAAGTAGCTGATATAGAGCCGTATTTCGAACATCGACGCAGGCGCACACCATTATTTGTAGGTTGGCAATGCTACATCATACATACATACATACACACACATATATGCATACATGCAAACAAAACAGTGACGCCACGCTAAAAAATCATGGTGTGCGCGTGTCGATGCTGTGAATACGGCTCATATTCATACATACAAACAAAACAGCGATGCCACGCTAAAAAATCATGGTGTGCGTGTGTCGATGTTCGACATACAGCTCCTAATGGCGTCACTACATATAGACATATAGCATAGAAATATCGCCATCTGCATTGATGCAGTAGGCGCCAATATTTGAAAGTTTAACATTTTTATTTTTAAAAGAAAATTATTTTTATAATGAAATGACAAGATTTTAGGAACATACAGATTAATGCTAAAAACCAATTGAAATCTTTATAAGAAAATACCTATATTGCTTCATAGTGTTGTTAACAAAATGTAAACAATTTTTTTTTATACCCACGTAGACTTGTTTTATTAATTATGAATTTATTATAATGTATTAACTTCATATCGTTATGAAATTATTATTTCTTTATAAACTTTCAATCCCTCATCTCATCAAAATAAAACTATCATAATTTGATAAAAATAGTTATATTTATTCAAGATATTTTTAAATTCTCGTTCTCTAATTAAAATATTTAACTCTGCATTTAAGTATTTGTAATTAAAACACTTTTTATTCCACCCCTCCTGCTCAAAAAAATTATCCAGGTCAGTCTTCATGTAAAGCTGGCAATTCTAAATATAATATTAGGTACATTAATTAAAGGGAAAAGAAACACATTATAATATTTATTTAATTTATTACATTTTATTTGAAATGAAATCTGTAGAATAACTTGAGATCTTCCAAGAAGCAATTTGTTTAAAATTCGCAATTTTCATACTGTTTTTATGCTATATACTAAGAAACATAAATATAATTTATACAATTAAAGACATGTTATCACCATTGGAAAGACGCTTTTTAAGGATTTCAAAGAATTTGTTTATATGAAATGAAAAAAAAAAAAACTTATAATTACAGATAATTACAAAATATAGTACGCTTACATACTAATAAAGTAAACTAGTTTTAATTATACAATTATAGGTACACTTTGAGTTGTTATTAACATATAGTAAAAAAATGTAAACTTTTAAAGCATGATTATGATACATGCATTAAAATGTGAATAATAATTGGAATTTTATTCCATTGAAACATAAATAATTTTATACGCAATGTTAATACACTTTTTTTCTTAGAAAAATTTACTGTAAATATAATTATAAACGTTAAAACTATAAATTAAAAAATTATACTTTTTCGTGTATCTATCTATTAAAACATGCAAAAAGTATATTTAAATTTTTTTTTTTGGACCAACACATTTTTTTAAGATTTTCAACGGAAAAACAAAAGCTATATTTAAAATTAACTGATTCTATTAACCGAAAGCATATGTGTGCTTTATAAAAAAACATTAAAGTGCAAAAAAAACAGTAAAAGAAGAAACAAAACAAAAAAAACATGATTCAATCAACAAATTTAGAATACAAGAATGTTACATGAAGTAATAAACAATTAACTACGGTTTATTTTCATTATAATTATATATAGTAACTGTTATATGTTTACATCCATCCACGTAATTTATTGCATTTTCAGTTTATTGATTAATGATAATTCAACTTAATATGAGATTGTAAAATAGCCGGTATATTTATTAGACTAGCATATAGTGTTTTACGCATAGTCAAAAAGTGGTTAAAAAAATACAAAACTATTCTATGAATACAGAATAAATAACTATTTTTAAGGCACTAATTATCAGATGATAATGGGTTATTTTATCTTCTTCTTCTACATTTAACATAGAAGGTATCACAAAAATGTGTCATTTATTCTATTTAATGCATTTTTTGCAATTATAAAAAATAAACTACAACTTTATAGTTTGTCTAAAATTGGCAATAACCAGGAACATTGGTTACTTAAACTTGATTTTTTTTGTTTCATCGAGTGTATATACATTTGCATTTTAATATTTGAAATAGTACACAAGTTAATGACAAGCATGAATCACTTTTCGGGCACAGATCTGGACCACAAATAATATTTATCCACAGAACTATGCATAAGGCTCGGGGAATACAATAAATGTTTTTCATAGATGTTCTGAAACATCACTTAAAATTAAAAGTATATAGTATTTTAATAATAAATCTTTTTAACTATAACATACCACGTACCAATAACATTTGTCTGATGAAAGCTTAAAGTAAGTTAACATTTTTTACCACAGTCTTAGTATCTTTTCTTAGCAGATAAATGCAATTAGGTATTTTATACTTTAAAAATTCAGAGACCAATTCGATGTTATACATAAAAGAATAATTGAACTAATTTTTGTTCAAAGTTTATGCTTGAGAAAGAGATTTTGCGATATTCATATTCTAAAACGTTTTTCATTAAAAAAAAGAGGTTTGTTTTTTCGTTCACATGAATTCATCCATATCTTGAAGCCTTTCAGAATCATTGAAAATTGATCCTTCATTTGACTGATCCAGATTGGAAATTTTATCCTCATTATTCAAAACCGGATCCTGAAAAATATAAAAAATCAGTTTTAAATTTAAATCGGAAGTACTAACAAATTTTGAAAGTTAATTTATACACTGGGGAAAAAACACTGATGGAGTTTTAAATTACAGCAAATAGAGTGTTGGTTAACAACACCGCCAATTTAAAACTGATTTAATGTTAGCAACTATGTGATGTAGTATTAGAAACTAACATCAGTTCACTAATACTGTTTCAGTGCTGCTTTTCAGAGTGAATCGCTGGTAATAATGAAAACACATTTATTGTGCATTTGTAGTTTCAAGCTAATTTTGATATTTTAATACCTTCTTTTGTCAATATTTTGTAGGCTAATGACATTTTATTATAGATTACTATTAAAATATATTTTTTTAGCAATATATTTAAAAAATATAAATCTTAAATAAAATTTCATAGAATTTAAATGTTATTACAGGTATAATAATTAAAATTCATGAATATGATAAATAATGATTTACTTGCATTTTTATGTAAAATACATAAACAACAATATTTTAAAAACATTTTCACTTAAGAAAAGGATAAAGAATACAAGGCAATTTATATTTTGAAAAGTCTTTAACTCATAAATATTTTACAGGTATAGACACGTTCATTTCAACATTTTAAAAGGCCTATCTTCAAAAGAAATCTGTGTCCATAAACTTTGAAATAAAAGAACTCATTCTTTTCAAAGAAAATTGCCAGGTAAAAGATTTAATAATAATATACATTGTAGGTATAAATTTAACGTAAATGAAAAATTAATGGCTCTAAATTCTTGGTTTACCATCTTTACAACAAATTCTCAAGTTAAATCTGATAAAGAGATATATAATTTAATATATCTCATTATGAATAAAAACTTACAGTTGTTTCAGTATTCTCTCGCAAGTTTGTGTCGTCTTCTTGTAAATTGTCTTGGCTTGCATTTATTGAAGCTTCCGTTCTTAAAAAACTGATTTTATCCTCTTCTGAAAATATGGAACCATCATCAGACAAACTTGAATCTTCCTTATTCTTAATTAATTCTCTTAATTGATACCAGTCTGGCGTTGTACAAATGTTATCAGCTGATTTATAAACATCTGTAATTGATTCTCTTTTTTCCTTTTCTAATTTGTATGATTTTTTAATTGACGAATTTTCCAGATGGTGTAAGTATGATTTTGTTTTTAAACAATTAGGCGGTGTTGTAATTGACGTTTCTTCATTTGATGCTCTACTAGTTGATGGCTGGGGATCATCCATTTCATTCTGCGTTGGAACTTCAATAAAACTTGAACACAGAGATCTGCTCAAGCAGTTCTTTGTCTGTTTTGCTTTTAGTTTATCTTTCCTGTGAGACTTTTTGATCGAATGTTCAATGTTTTTGACTAGTTCTGTTGTTCTCAACCTGAATCGTAATAAATATATATGAAATGTAACAAATAGTATAAGTAAGTCATTTCTAATTTTCATGCTAATTTTTTAATTTTATTTCTTTATCTATTGCAATTTTTCTCAAAAAGATATCTTTTGGAAATCGTTTTCAACTTAGGCTCTAAATAGTTGATGAAACGATTTCCAAAAGATTCCATGATTACTAATCTGAACAAATTATAAATATGCTTAACTTTTGACAGACTTTGCATTTTTCTAAAATTAACTTTTATTGCATAATATATTTACAATATGTATTATTAAAGTCGGCTGTAACGGAGTTGGTGTTTTTTGTAATAAAAATTGAATGATGTACGGACCAGAGTGATTTTTGTTATAGAATAAAAGATAAGTAATATTATAGAGCAATTGGGTACCTGTCTTCGGGAGTAATATCCTCTGCTACTCTTACTGGTGGTAACTTCTTTCCTTTAACAGGTGTTACAAAACTATCATCAACTGTTCCAATGATCGAAGTATTAGAACCTACCACCGGTTCATCAGCCGGTACCAAATGAGTTCTCCTTTTCCTGAGAGGTGTAAAAATCTGAAAGTCATCATTATTTTTCATAGATTGCTGGTTTACAATCTCACCTTCGGGAGTCTTCATTTTCTTTGATGGAGAAGAGGAGTGCTCATTTGTAGATGTATTAGGTTCTGCTTCCAAGAAAGAGTCCCTCTTTTGCTGTACTGCATTACTATCTGGCTCAGAGTTTGTTGATTCATCCAATAAATTTTTCAACGACATACTCACATCAGAATAATTGCTTCGCATTGAAGATGACATGTGGTCAGCATCCAGTATCATAGATCGTCGTGCAAAACCATGTAACTTTTTACATAACTTCTCTTTTTTATGTGACTTCTTTACCGAATCAAACTGTGGTAACAATAATCGACTCGAATTTAAATTTTCAGGCGTCGTTGGCCGATCATCCGGATTTTCTTCTTCGTTAGCATCTATTTTTAGACGAAATCTATCCCGCGAGGAATTTAACAATGCAGTCTGCAACGTTTTTGGTATCAATCTTTTGCGGTTTTCTTCTTTAACTTTCTTGTGCGATTTCTTTATTGAACTTGATATTATGTCAGGAATGACACTAATGTCATTTTCTGGAGTGCGTATAATAAAATTCTTCTTAGACACCAACGGAGTAGAATTGCTAATTGGTATAATGTCATTAGATCCTGGAAACAATTTAGGTGGCGAAGAGATATTCACTTTGGAAACTTTCATTGCCAATTTTTCTCTCTTTGGCGTTTCCACAAAAATTTGTTCTGACTTGACAGGAGACTTTGATACAGATTTATGAATTACTTCCAATTCTTTATCCAAATCCAGCAAATCTTGTTCCAACTCTAATTCGCCTTCTACATTTTCTTTATCTTGGTTATAGCTAAAGAGGGATCCAGTTTCAGACATATTATCCTCGTAATTCACATTGTCCTTATCATCTAACAGCTCGTTAGAGATGCGATTATTTGGAGTTAAGTGTTGCATGATCGGCGGTGAAGTTGTTTGATCTTCAGGTTCTAATAAACGCATACCATCATTTTCATCATCATCGTCCATTAATCCCGCTCCTTCATTTACACTTTTACCCTCAAACCTTTTTGAAAGTCTTTCCTGAAAGATGAATATTTATATTTATAGCATTTTTACTGCATATTTCATCAATTAAAATCATTAAGTGAGTTAATTTTTAAAATATATAACGGATCATTTATCTGCTCTTTAATATTATAAATATAGTATTGACCAATTATATTTATAATGTTAACATTGATAATATTTGCGATTCATTGTTTATGTGAATTAAGACAATATAATCAATTGGAAATACATAATGTATACATTGGGTTTAAATTTCAAACATTTAGTACTGATCCAAAAATATTTCTAATGAATTAATAGATATTTTTATTGATTGTGTATGAAATTAAATTCATTTTTAATACATAAATATAATGGACGAATTGTTTACTATTTTTTACTACATTAATAATTTAGTTTTAAAGTTACTTCTAAAATTCTTAGACAAATAATTATTATCGAATTGAATTATTATAATGATGAATATTATTATAAACCACTATAATATAATAACTGAATTGTTGACATTCAAAAGAACTTTTCAATAAGTTCTTATGAATTCACAAATGCCACATAAATATTAATTGTGATATGTTATTATACTTATTGTGATAAATATACTCTGGTAATTTTATTCTATAATATGCTTGTGAGTAAATTGTTAATTTTGAGTAGAGATGTTTTATTTTTTTTTTAAATAAGATATGGACCATTAATTTTGAAAGTGGTTTAAATCCAATTTTTAACACTTTTTTAGAATGTAAAATTTTTAAAGCGTTACACCAAATTAATTACAAATTACATGATACACTCGACTTTCACACATTTGCTTTTTTGGGGGATGGAAACTTCCACACATTTGTTTTTCCAACATAGAAGGTTACTGCGCAATTGTAATACAAATTTCATTGTTTTAAATATTATTCATATTTGGCGGGTTTTGTTTTCCACTCCTTGGTGAGATTTCAGCAAATGTATGGAAGAAAAAGAAGCAAATGTGTGGAAGAGAAAATAAGTGAATGTAATGTGTGGAAGTCAAGTGTATCTCAATTTACATAAACAATGGACTTACACCACTTTCAAAATGAACGGCCCATATATTATAACAATTTTTAGTACAAAACAAGTAATTACCTTTCTATGGCTTTTTTTGATTGCGCTCATACTCTCTGGTATAGGCTTTGAAGTATTCTCTGGCGTCGACGGACTTGCTGATGAATCAGAACACTCCTTCTCAAAGTCATAATACAGATTTCTCGAAGTATTTATAAGGTTATTCGGCAGAGCTGATTTTAATAAGTTTCTTTTCGCGCTATGAAGATGTGGTGTTTCATTTGCCTCAACTAAATTTTGTATTTTTTCTCTCAATTCTGTCCTAAGTACTGGCGAAATGTTTACTTTTGGTGACGTTAAACTTTTGTTTGATTGAGGAGTTAAGTAATCAAGTGATTTTTTTGCAGACTTCTTAGACTGCGACGGTGTTCGATTTTGATTTTCATCAATAGATGTAGCATGCGAATCAGTCGAGCTAATTGATAGGTGTATACTTTCAATTGGCGAGGATGTTGAAAAATTTGACTGTGGGCTCTGCAGATTTTTTTGACTCGGTGATATATCAAAATTTAAAACCTTTGTAACACTTTTCCTTTTTGAATTATTGCCAGGGCAGCTGTTAAAGTTGAGTGCTCTCATTATTTTTGATGATCTTGAAAATTCATCTATACCACTGGTGCCTGGAGTCTTGAATCTGTCATCACGTCCAGTCTCAAAATTCAGAGATTTGCTTATTCTTTGTCTTGTAATAAGTCTACTCTTACGTGTTGATTTGTTTGCCTGATGGGGCGAAAAGTATCTCTTATTTGACAATAGTTTCATTTTTCTCCCTAGTTGCTTCTGGATTGTAAATCGTTTTCCTGTTTCAACATGATAGAAATCATATTCTTCAACTTTTTTTTCTCGCTTGGTATTATTATTTGACATAGTTTCCGCAAAGTTTTAATTTATATAATTAAAAAAAAAGAGAAACAAAAAAATCTGAAACATCAAGAAAATGTTTGTATAAAGGGTAGACTTAAGTATAAACGATCTAACGTAAATTATACACAAATATAAATATAGACAAAACAATACATAAACCAAACATTAACTCTAACATGTTATAAATTGAAATTGTTCAAACATAATTGTTATTAAAAATTATCATTATCAAATACAATTTATTTATTATAATAAAATATAACAACATATATTATTGTATTTTGCAATATTATAAGCTTATTATAGAATTATATATTTATGAGACATAGGAATTTAATTTTTAATTTAATTAATTCAGGAACTTTTATATAATCAGTTTAAAGAACTATACTTGTTATTATTATTATTAAAAATAAGAAAGGCTTGTATTTAATTTTGAATATATATCCTAAAATGCTTAAAAATTATAGAACTAAACATTAGAAAAGTGAAATTTCATTTTCCTTTTTATAAGAAAATGAAAATCACTCTTGTACTTGATTTTTCTTTATATCGTAATAACAAATTATATATTTTATAACAAACAATATTTTTGCAATTAAATCAAATGTTTCTCATCATATTTAGTTTTTAAAATTATTTTTTTGATTTTCTTTAGAACAGTGATTACATCTGGGTAACTAATTGTATATATTTAACAAACAAATGTTTTAATTTATATAATCTAAATTAATTTCAAGAAATTAGAAATGTGAAAACATTTTTAAAACAAACATGAATGATCTATAATGTCAAACTTTTTATTATATATATTCATATATACTTGTTATAATTGTCAAAAGAAAATTTAAAAATATTACCATTAATTTCACAATTAGTGAATATTGCATTATAATATGTAGATTTTGAAAATAAGAAGACTAACATAATTTTAAATATGGTTTTCATTCTTTATTGCCATAATTTCACTGTAACTTGTCAAATTCAACTCGGTATAACTCATAATAAATATCATTCCTCGTGTCACGTGTTAAAGTAATTTTAAATCTGCATTTTATTTTTTTGACATAATTACTAAATTAATTCCTTAAAATATTATACTAAATTACATTATACATTTGAAATTTGATTTGAAACAAAATACATTCATCAAAATATGATTTATAAAATAATTACATCAAATACATTATTCAAATTTCTTGTAACAAGAAAGTAAATATACATTCAAGATTATTAAAAATAAATTGTACATTATTGATGTTAATAAAAATAAATATTTCCTTGACATAAAATTAAGACAATATTTAACTGTACACAATGTAGCATTCAACTAGAATTTTTTTGAAATGGCTGGATTATATCCAGAATAGTTAATGTTATTTGAAAGGTTTGTACATAAGTTAAAAAGATTGCTACACTATAAAAAAAATGGAATGGAAAGATCGTTACTCAAATGTTACTATTCTTCAAAATATATTTGGTTATTACATATATAAATATGTATGTTATCTATATTAATCGAATCACACTTAATTATGGACTGAACTTAACCAAAATTGGTCGTCAAAATATTCATTTCATTGAAATTAAAGATATTACATTCTATCAACTTCAAATGTATTTGAATATAAAAATTGCGGCTATAATTTATATAATTAAAGTCGATGTCAGTCTTCATTCGTCTACCACTCTAAACAAATTTAATTTAGATAACGGTACTTGATGTTTTCTAGTAAACTTTGATATATTATACGTGCATTGTACGGTGAAAGCGTTTAAATGACGAAATCTTACAAGATTATACTTACAATCTTTGGTTATTTTCCCTTACGTTGAGATGATTAAGATCCGATGTTTGTTTAGTTCTTCAAGTTTAATTTTATAATCGTCTCGTAAAAATTCGGTTAAATATTAATAACAACGATTAACCTTTAGGATACGAAATATTTCTTTCCAGTAATGGAGGTTCACTTATCACGCGTTAGTTATACGTGTGTTGGCCGTATTCCTTTCGTCGTTAGTTGTATGGCGTCCGCGTTATATGGCGCTGCGATCGCTTTATAGTATTTAAACGTTTGTTTTGTTAATTCTCCTTTTAATTACATTTTCATGTTATTAATAGAGAAATGTATGATTTCAACTTACTATTAATAAATATAATAACAACAGTTATACTATAAATGGAAATAAATTATTTTATAATTCAATTTTACAGCATAATTTATTTTCATTATACATTGTAGCATAGAACATTCTCGCGCGAAATGACAAGATGGCGCGTGTGTATCCATTGATGCATATGTTGCGTCTTAAATAAACAACCGGCTTATTGCCGGTAAGTATGTAATTAAAATAAAATAAAAGCTACCGAATCGATTCTAATTTGATAATAATTTTACGTTACACAGTTAAATATAATGTAATATAATATTTTTAATTATAACAAGTAATAAAATCATAATTTATTTTAGAGATAAGAGTACATTATATATCTTTATAAATAGGTGCAGTTACAGGCGTAAGCTTTTTAAATCAACGTTAGGTATTCGTTGGTGTTTATATAGGATTATGCACATTTAACACATAATAGCGTTTTGGCGATTAGTAAATAAATGTCATTTCAATATTTTTTCCAGATGAAAATAAAATATTAATGACACTATGAGAAATATAAATATTTATTGCATATAAATAAATAGATAAAATAAAATAAAAATATAGAGATAAATTAATTGAACATCTTTGAAGAAAAGTTATATTTAATTTATAAATTATAGGCCATTTAACACGATTTCACAATTTTTTAATTCTTTTTTTTATAAGATGAACGTTATAATTTATTATAAATATTAAATTATATAAACATTTGGATAGTAATGAGAGTAATAACAATATATAATTTTTTTAATCTTCATTAGAAATGAGTTCAAGGTATTTAAAAACTGATATTGAGAAAGAAAGATAGCAAATTTAAATGCTAACTTCTATTGCGATGAAATTAAATAACTCCAATAAAAATGATTTAGATAAATAATATACCATTCTATTTACAGACCAAATTCTTTACTTATTGTTAACTGTGTCAAATATAAATACATATTTAATTACTTAATCACATTATAATACATTCTATTTTTGTTAAATTGCACAATAGAAAATAAAAACAAAAACATACAAAGAGAATAGTAAAGTATGTTGTAAGAAGCGGAAAATCGTCATTAATGACGGTCATTCAGTGTACCTCAAGCATTCGATATTTTTTTGTAATAAGTGCGTCGATACAGCCCCTATATTGACCTTTTTTAGAATCGACAGTTTAGAAGGAAATAATAATTATTATCTGCCTGTTATTAAATTGACATCTTTCGATTCTAAAAAAGGGTGAATAAAGCGACACTTTCGGTGCATGTGTTACAAAAC
>JABFPN010000332.1:0-51827 GCA_022817305.1 Leptoteleia sp. ZL-2020 | reverse complement strand
TAACTTTGGACGTACGTTGCGTTTTTCTCAAATTAATTATTATTTTGTAAAATATTTACAAATATTTATTTGGCGGCAATTTTTCTCAATTTGAACTTCGTCAACGAGTGACATTTCACCTTAACAGTTGTATTATTAGAATGAATATTTTTTATTTACAAGAGTTGAACACGATAAAACAAACCCTGTTAAAAAATTTTAGCTGGGATCTAGGACCCCAGCTAGAAAGCTAGGCAAGATCCTGTAGCTACCTAGGAATCTACCTAGGAAACTAGCTGATTTCCAATACCAAATTCTTATGTAGGATCCCAGCTAGATAGATTTTTTTAACAGGGACAGTAGTATTATATTTAAAATAAAAATTAAATTCTAATGATAAATAATGTAGATAAGCATTAATGAACTTTAAATTCTACTCCATATAATGTACATCCAGTTTCATTAAAAGATGACCCGCCCGAATTCTAATTGGAAGCATTTGGGTTCGCAGCCTTGCCACTGCTTAAATGCCTTCAAAAATTCAGTACAATACAAGAATGCACGGTATATCTCGAATTTGCTTGGATCATCTTTTAATGGGACTGGGTATACGTAAAAAATCTTAATTCAATATTTAATACAAATTCTAAAACACTCAGGGCGTGAAAATTAACTGACATTGTAATAATTAACATGCACATAAATAATTAGGATAACACAAATGAAACTAACTTCGTGGCAATGGAAATAAAGTAAGTAAAAGTAATTAGCAATTACTCTGTCACTTCCAGTTGATCCGCGACTTCGACCGTTCCAAGTCTCATATATACTTCGTGCAAAAGTTGGTAACCCTGCCCGCTGGTGCCCCGTCCATCGATTTCTGCTACGATTATATTCTTTCTACTCGCCAGATAAGTATTCCAATCTATGTTAAATACATCCGTAACTAATTGCGAACCTGGTGCACCGTATCTATAAAATTAAATGAATTTCTATATCGCGAAATTTTTTATTGGTTTAGCTATGAAATCACCTAAAATATCCTAAAGTTCTTAAAAACACAATTCGTACATTGAGTAATTCATTTAAATTCATTTGAATAATTAGTTTCATTAATATAATTCATTATGTTATTTTTGGATACGCGCGCATTTCATCTAACAACTGCAACTTCACGTTGATCTGATCTATTGAAGAAAGTAACTTACACGTGAACAACCATTGGATATCGAGTGATTTCGTCTTCTTGAAGTCCCGGTGGAAGATGCAACCTTACTTGTGCATTATATCCACCACTGATCTGAACTGGGAACGTTTTGATTTGAGGTAAGGCCAATTTCGATATCTTATTCTGCAATTACATTTAAATTAAGACAAATAAAACATTCGATTCGTATAAATCCAAACTGAAATAATATAATAGTCATAAAATTTACTCACTCTCAATTGTGTATTATTCTGTAACAACATAAGATATTTTGGGGTAGAATTTTCCACTTTGTACAGTGAAACGATTGGAATACCCGGTCCTAAACATTCTAATACAAAGTGCTCGTAATTTGGTGAAAATATGGTATTATGGTATTCGCATGTATCAGGAATATCTGAAAAGGATATATTTAAATTAATAAAAATTATTAACTAAGTATAATTTGAATCTCTCTTAAAGTCTCTTTTACTTGGTTCAGTTTTGTTTTTCGACTTCGACTTTCTTTTACTTCTGTTTGATCCCGATTTTTCTTGACTTTCCGTTGTGTGAGGCTCATTTTGTAGATCTATTTGATCGCTCCAATCGTGCTTCTCCTTTGCCTCCACGTTACGGTTAGCAAAATCTGAATACATACTTTGAATTTCGGTTTTAGGTGCTGTTGTACAAGTTATGCAGACGGATGGTTTCAACGAGGTACCGATTGCCGGTGGAACAGAACTGACGCGGTATAGATGGCGCTGACCAGGATACAATGGTGGAATACCAATGAAATAGCTGAAAAGGTAAGTCAATTAAAGATGATTTGTATTGAATTCGACGTTTAAAGATATTTTTAAAGGATTTAACTTGACGTAAGCCATTGATACTATTTAAACTATGAAAAATACTTATTACACGGTCAATTTGTAAAGAATTGAATGACAAACTAATACTCACATAGATTCATTTGCTTGGTCCCATGCAACTATTTTAACTACTTCGAATTTTCCATAAGTCAGAGGCACTACTTGCTTACGTTGTATATTAACCCATACTATGTGTTTGAAATAACCAAAGTGTCCATCTTTAACTGGGGCAATCGTAACGTAACTGCTCCCGTTTGAGAGAAAAAGTGGTGGCTCTGGTGGAGTATCCACCCAACCTTGACCTTCGCCACTTATTCTTTGAACTTCCTAAAATAATTGCATCGATTCATTACCATAACCATGACAAATAATTATATAAGCTTAAAATTAAGCATATGTCGAATAATATTTACCAAACAATGCCACGAAGGACTTTTACACACTGATATAATTGAAATATTCTGTGGTCGATTTAGCCATGTTATACATATTTCTGTGGATGAAACCCAACTTGCCGTAGAAAAATAATGTTCACTGCAAGTATTAATATAATGTAAATTATATTCATTTTTATTCAAGTTGGATAATGCTCAAGTTTTTATATTATAAATATCAAACTTTATTAATTCTTTTTATAGAAAGTAACCACTGGTACAAAACAGACCATTATTTCTTATTAACTACAATTAAACATTCTATTAAAATAGATGGATTTTAATGAGATTTTTATTAGAGTTTCCCTGTTAAAAAAGATCTAGCTGGGATCCTACGTAGGAATTTGGCACAGGAAATCAGCTAGTTTCCTGGGAAGGTTCCTAGGTAGTTATAGGATTTTGCCTAGTTTCCTAGCTGGGGTCCTAGGTCGGAATTTAGGATCAGAGATCAACTAGTTTTCGACCTAGGACCCCAGCTAGGAATCTAGGTAAGATTCTATAACTACCTTGGAACCTACCTAGGAAACTAGTTGATTTCTGGTGCAGGTAGGTTTCTAGGTAGTTGTAAGATTTTGCCTAGTTGGGCAAAATCCTACAACTACCTAGGAACCTGCCTAGGAACCCACCTAGGAACCCATCAAGGAACTTACTTAGGAACCCACCTAGGAAACTAGCTGATTTCTGGTACCAAATTCCTATGTAGGATCCCAGCTAGAATCTTTTAACAGAGTTAATAGGAATCAATTGATTTTTAACCAAGGACGACTCTTTAACTATGTTAATCTTAATTATTATTACAAAAGTTATCAAGTTATACCATAGGAAGAAAACATAAAAACTATTTAACTTACTCGTGTTCAATAAAGGCAGGCGGTTTCACTGTTTTTGTACGAATATTTTTAGGATCAGCAAAATCAGCAACGTTAAGTGTCACTACGGGATTTACCGTTCCAGCCTAAAAGCACAATTTAAAGTTAACAATGATAGATAATAACATTTCTTTTAAAACATAATTTTATAATTCAATTACGAAAATATAAGGTATAATCACCTTAGGATATCGTAAAGAACGTATTGCAGGATAGAGAGATTTACTGCCTTCCCCGAACCATTGAATGTGCATTTCCTCAACGAGAGAATCATTAAATGATGCGTACAGCATCAAATGGCCCTCTTTCGGTAACCAAATAGCATCGTTCTTGTGCAAAATTTCCTCTGAAAGAAGAAAGTTTTTAGCTCGATCACTCAAATTATCCTGGCCAATACAAATCTCGCTTTGATATTGAAATATAATTGTAATGAATGCAAATTTTTATAACTCGCGAATCATATTTCATCTCCACATTAATAATAAAGGGAAAGTAAATTTGCCTTCGCGATTGAACGAAAATCAATTTAATTAAAATCCACTTATTAAGAGTGGTTCTTGTGTGCATTTGTTAAATTGCGTTTATATCTATAGCTGACATTTCTATGGAATGAATATATTATTGTGGGTAAATTGGAAAAGTTCACCGATGAAAATGTCAGATAATGGTTATTATACCTTGTTATAGATTAAGTGAAATTTGGTTCGTTCGCAGTGCTTTTATGCTGAGAGAAAATTTTAAGTAATTGCTAATATATTTTATAATAACTCTAAAATATATGTGCATATATAGTACTACTAATACTATGATATAGTAAAAGTTATGAAATTTATTTTAAGAAAATATTGGGGAAAAAAGTTATATAGAAATAGAAATTATTATTTTATAGACACCAATCAAATTTCATTTCTATTTAATATTCAAATTTGGCGCGGACGCGCGCGCATCAAGGGGTTACCTCGGCAACTTCAGACTGCGTTAAGATCTACTCTAATAGGTCGCTATACTACTCTAATAAGTGTATAATATTATAATTTGCATCATCGTATATTATTACAAAAAACAATCAACATTTTTAACTTAGTTTAGAAGAAATAATTAAAATGAGAATAATGTCTGTTAATTTACCTTCGTACAACCAATCCGGTACTCCGTTAAATAAAATTCCAGGTACCGCAGTATCGCTAACTCGATAACTTATGCTACGTGTAGGGTCTGTCATGTAATAGATATCGTAATCTAGAACCATGATCAATCCGTGTCCTTGGTTAGTCCACTTGGCAAGTTCTAAATAGGGATGTGTATCTTTCTCAGCACGAGGGTTTAAAGGATACGTTTCCCTGTAAATTCAATTTTTTTTTATTTATAAATCACCCTTTTTTATTAAATATAAATTTTAAAGCTTTTCTCTCTATATCTATCTATCTATATACCTAACTATCTATCTAGATATGTAACTATCTATCTATCTATCTATCTCTCTCTCTCTTACACTGTGCCTTTTAATTCAAGAAAAATTCACTGGAAAACAACATTTGTCTCAACTTTTGTTCCAACTTTTTCCTGCCATATCTCATTTTATGGATGAAAATTTCATGGTCCAAAATGAATTTGCTTAGATTACCGTCCCATTGTTCCGGGGTCTTAAAACTCGATTAATTAGAAAGCCACGCGCCTTTTTCAAACTTTTAAGCTCAAGCATCCAAATATATCTACGTTTTATCGATACTGCCGACGAGCTTTCTCGCTCAATCCATGTTCTTTAAACTGATAAATGAATTTTTCGCCAGGATTCAATTCAAGTACAAGATTAACTGATTCTTTTCTTCGGTAAGGTCCAATATTTTTACATGGAGAGCCACTTCAAATGAAAGTTTACCAATAATCATGCTAATTTTACATTGCAGTAAATATTTTTTTATATTTAAAGAAATATTTTATTTTTATATAATATATTTTATAAGTACTCTTATTATTGGGGTAGAAGTAAGATTATGTGGAAAATGGTAGAATGTAATTTCAGAAAAATTTTGTTATCTAATAAAATTGTATTCCAACTTTCGTGCTTTTTAGCAGGGTATACTATTGTAGGCCTCAGCATTATTTATTATTTGGGTATAGTACGTCGCTAATGGTACGTGAAGCATTATTCAAATGACCTATTCCAAGGGGAAGACATAATGTCAATATAGTCTCAATGTTGAAAAATCATTATAGAATATTGAAAGAGCATAAATGTTATATTTTTATAATTATTATTCTATTGATATAATATTATAATATAATAAATATACTATAATTTATATTTAAGATAAGGCACTCCTAAAATAATAAGAATTAGTAAAAATGAAACATATATGGCCCATATATGTTTTAACAATATCATATAAGGCCATATATATTTTTCCTTAATCAATATGTGGCCATATATGTTCTTTATCCATATATGGCCATATATGGCAATAATTGATATAATATCAAAGCCATGTATGCATTTAATAATTCCTTTATATGGAAATCAAATATTATATTATATATATACTATATATGATCGTGTATGGATTCAGGAAAAACATATATGTTTATATATGAATTTTTTAATTCCTTATACAAAGGTGCAAAAACATATATGGGCCATATCTAGACCATATCTATTTCATTTATACCAGAAAACTTTTCAACAAAAAATCTCAATGGAAAATTTTTTTGATATAATCAAAAATAGTTATTTTTGTTACTATTTCTATCGAGTCCACTGTTTTCACTAACTTTTATTTAAACATTTTATTTTTAGTGTCTTTCGTGTATCGCAACTTAAAAGTTGGACGACCCAGTTAAGCCAACAGTTCATTTATCTCGAGTGCTCAGTTACCTTAAGGGCCCAGTTACTTTGTCTTGCTCACTATGGCTCTTACGTTATCGCGGCGTATATTCGTATTGACGTACTTATATTTATACAAAATGGGGATATAAGGGAATAAAAGTCCTGGTGTAATTTGCGTGCAATAATAATAAAGAATTTCTCACCCCTTAAAAATATCGTAGATTGTATATTGTGCCAGGTACGAGTATCGAAACAGTTGATTTACATTCTTAGCGAGAAGAAGGTACCTTTGATCGGGCGACAAGGAAAACATCGCCGTATTTAATCTAATCTGTTGGCACGAATGATAAAACATTTAATTAATTCGTTATTTATTATAATTACGGTATATTTAATAAATATTTTACCTTGAAAAAAGGGTATTGCCTTAAAAGTTTGGAATAAAACATGGGAACATTGCGAAAATAGTATATTGTGCAACTAGGGAGAGAAGTACCTATTTCAGACCCGGGAGGAAAAGTATATTATTTCCTTAGGGAGGAAAAGTACACTTTGTTACTTTTACTGAAATCAGCTACATTTCTCCCCACTAAATTGAAATAATAGTATATTACTTAAGGAGAAAGATAGTGGTTTTAAGTTGGTAACCCTGGCCAAATGTGAAGGGTTACCAACCTGAAACCACTTTTGTTCTAGTAACCCTCAGGGCTACCAATACTTTTTATTTTTAAGGGTATATTACTTCACGGGGAAAAAAGTGGTTTTAAGTTGGTAACCCTGGCCAAAGACGAAGGGTTACCAACCTGAAACCACTTTTTTTCCTCGTTGAGTATGATATTTTACTTACCATGAAAATGAAATATGTTGGTAACCCTCAGGGCTACCAATATATTTTATTTTTAAGGTAAATAAAAACTATTACTTTTTCCCCTAAAAATAATAAAACCTCAACTTTAAAATTAAACTTTAAAATCATCCAATTTTATTTTAAAAATAATTAAAAAAAAGTTTAACAATTGCAATTTATTTGCAACCGCTTTTACTATTTATAATTTAATTATTTATAAAATTATTTATAATATAACTTGGTATAACTTGGTACGTGCGATTATTCAGCTGAAAATAAACGAAACTGATATTGATGCGTGGAGAGCATTATTTTTGTGTTACTAATAGACGGGATTTTGACTGCTTTCGAGTTAACTAATGGCCGAGGGGTCGAAACTTAATACTTATAACGTGTCAACAATATGTTAGTTTAGAGCGAGCGCTCGTAATTGCGGTGGCGTTTTGGTTCCTATTTAAAGCCCCCAAACCTGAGATTAGTTGTACAACTAAAGTAAAACTTCGTGAGGTAACGTTCATGCCGATGAAAAGCGTCGTATATTGTCCTTGTGTAAACTTTGCTCCCCCGGCTATTAGTCGCACTCTGATTTTATATCAGAAGAGAATGATTTGTTTTTTAACAAAACAAACTTTAAGCGTTATACTTTTCTTATTAAATATTATCATTTTTATTATATTATATTACGTAATATTATATATAATATAAATACCCTAGGAAAAGTTAAATATATATGGTCATATATGTTTTTCCTTAATCCATATATGATCATATATGGTTATACATGGTCAATATGCATATATGCTTTCAATAATTTCCTCCTATTAAAACCAATTGTTATCATATATCAACCATATATGGCCATATGTGGTCATATAAGAATTAAGAAAAAACATATACGTCCATATATGATGACCATGTATGTATTAAGAATATACATATTAATGTAAAATATTATATAATATAATATACCCCGGTAAAAATATGTTTCCATATATGGAAACATATATGTTTTTTCTTAATCCATATATGACCATGGAAGGTTTATTTAATTTATATATGACCATATATGTTTCTTCTTAATACATATATGGCCATATATTTGGTCATATATTGACCATGTATATCCATATATGGTCATATATGGATTGATAAAAAACATATATGGTCATGTATGTATTAAGACGAAACATGTATGACCAAATATATGGCCATACATGTATTGAGACAAAACATATATGGTCATATATATGGATTGAGAAAAAACATATATGGTTATATATAGATTGAGAAAAAACATAATTATATATAAATTAAGAATAAACATATATGGTCATATGTAGATTAAGAAAAAACATATATGGTCATATATGGATTAAGAAGAAACATATATGGTCATATATGGATTACGAAAAAACATATATGTTTCCATATATGTTTCATTTTTACTAGGATACATATTATATAATATTTTACGCCTATAATATTTTATTTTATTATCTTATATAATATTTATTTTATTATGTAATACTTTAGCGCCATCTATCTTCTGATAAATTCATCTAAGCCCAAAATTTGCTGATAAATGTCATACAGATCCAACACGTTACACTAATTAAGTTAATATGAAATGATCAATATCAATCCACGTCAATTAGTGGCGACCACGCGAAACGTGTCTAATCGGTTTTTTTTGGGTCAGAAATTGTAACAAATTTGGCCAATTGCTAACGAATAAAAATGATGTTTGTGAACACTTACAAACGTTTCATTAGGCATCAAACTGCGCGATGTAATGTTATTAGCGTCCGAAACGTCGAGTAAAGAAATGCCACCCCAAACATCGCGATAACATATGTGTCGATTGCTCACCCAAGAGCCATTGAAAAGGAAAGGCGATAATTCCCCGGACAGCACCTAGAAAAGACAATGAAGGCATCGGGTACTCATAATAAAGTGCCTCTTCTTTGTATACGTAAACACTGATATTCCCTTTCTTTCCCACAACGGTCGACTTGAAAGTAAAAAAAAAAGGAAAAAAAAATAAAAAAGAACTCGAGGAAGAGGATATCAGATTTAACGATCTTCTTTACAATCTGCACTATGTGCATGTGTTTGATTGAGAAGAAAAAAGTTGTGAATGGAAAAAGTTTTTTCCATTCATCTTTAGAGTAGTGTGCAATAAAAGAATTTATTTTGGAATCAAAATATTTTTTTTTTTTGTTGGAAAGAGATTATATAATTTTAAAGATAAGATTTAGATAGTGCGGCAGGAGAAATTAATTAGTTTCCTCCCAATTTCTTGACCGAGTTTACAGATAAATTCCTTCTTAAAATTAGAAACTAAGTTGCCAGATAAGTTTCCGAACTACTTTATAACTAAGTTTCTAATTCACTTTCCTCAAGTTCTTATCTAACTTCGTATCTAATTTCATAATTTAATTCAATCCTATTTAACTTTTTACACTAGTGGGAAGAAAAATTGGGATTACTTTGGTGTGCTTTTATACTTGGAATAGACAAGTTTTAATCCCATGAAGAATTGAACTTATGATCTGTGATTTATCAGAGACGAATCTTTTCACTTTGCCATCTGTTGAAAGTTTTGGTATGATATATTTAATAGTGACCAAGTGGTAAGGCACGTGACTTGTAATTTGTAGATTGTAAGTTCGATTCTTCATGTATATAAGAATAAAGTACTGTGATACATCTTTTAATTTTAGCCAAAAGTTATAGTTCCAATTGTCCAGCATTGTTCTTTTTGTTAAGAATATATAGTTGGGGTCCTACATAGGAATTTGGCACCGGAAATCAGCTAGTTTCCTGGGTAGGTTCCTAGGTAGTTGTAGAATAGATAGTTGGGGTCTTAGGTTGGAATTTAGGATCAGAGATCAACTAGTTTTTGACCTAGAACTCCAGCTAGGAAACTAGGCAAAGTCCTACAACTACCTAGGAACCTACCTAGGAACCCACCTAGGAAACTAACTGATTTCCGGTTCCAAATTCCTATGTAGAATCCTAGGTAGGTTCCTAGATAGCTATAGGATCTTGCCTAGTTTCCTAGCTGGGATCCTAGATCGGAAACTAGTTAATATCTGATCCTAAATTCCGACTTGGCACCCTAGCTAGAAAACTAGGTAAGATCCTATAGCTACCTAGGAACCTACCTAGGAAACTAGCTGATTTCCGATGCCAGATAGGTTCCTAGGTAGTTGTAGGATTTTGTCTAGCTTCCTAGCTGGAGTCCTAGGTCGAAAACTAGTTGTTCTCTGATCCTAAATTCCGACCTAGAACCCCAGGTAGGTTCCTAGGCAAAATCCTACAACTACCTAGGAATCTACCTAAGAAACTAGCTGATTTCCGGTCCCAAATTCCTATGTAGAATCCTAGTTAGGTTCCTAGGTAGCTATAGGATCTTGCCTAGTTTCCTAGCTGGGGTCGTAGGTCAGATTTCGGATTAGAGATCAACTAGTTTTCGATCTACAACTACCTAGAAACCTACCTAGGAATTTACCTAGGAACCCACCTAGGAAACTAACTGATTTCCAGTGCCAAATTCCTAAATAGGGTCCCAACCAGCTTTGTTTAACTGGGTTCCTGGCCAAATTTAGTTAAGGTCTTAAGTATGTTACTAACAAATGATTACTTACCCTAATAGTAAAATATTTTTGGAATATTCTGGAATATGTCTGGCTATTATGGTAAACTCTATTGATTAAAAATTTATCAAGTTACCTCTGATAATTTAAGGCGAACCCCTCGAACACGTGGGCCTTCATCCGGAGGCGTCAGAAGAGCTACAGATGTGACGATCAAGGCAAGAACGGCTATGATGACAAGTAATGCTATTAAAATACCACGCCAATTTCTTTGATTGGGATTGGTTGACACCAGCTCCTGTCACAGACAACGACACTAACGTATGTGGTCATGAAAACATTTAACACTGCAGCGAGCAAATTAAGCCGAAGTAGCTTTTAGCTGTGATACATATAACAGTAAGTCCAACCATTTGCTAACAAATTTAGGATTAAATTTATTACTGGTACAAAGTCTAGTTTAACACTGGGTTCAAGGTGAAGGTAGCCGTACATGTCAAAATTAAGCTAAATAAAATTTATTTTTAAATATAACAAAACTAATTTTCAATGGTGGTTTTTTCTAACCTCAACAAGGTAATTTTAATTTGTTCATTATATTGTTTTTTAATTATTTTCTTTTACTTTTTTGTATATATATGGTTTGAAATTAGTAATGATCTAACACATTTTCGCATTCATCCAATAGATTATTTTATCCAGGGTATGTAAATGAAATAAAATCTAAATATAATTTATGAGGTACCAATTTAAATTTGACAATTTGTAAACGATGTTTTTCATGTGTCTAATCAAGTTAGACTCACCGACGTTTAAGGAAGAATAATTATTGTAGACGTAGCTTCATTAAGACATAACGATTAATCTAATGATTAATTAGAATGTAAATTCCTTCTTGATTAATTCAATGAAATACAGTGAAAACATTATGACTGTTCTGGAAAACGTTTTAAACTAAAAATTACAAAATTTTTTCTTAAAAGAAAATATTGATACATAAGATAAATAAGAAATCAATTATATATAACGAATATATGTATTATGTAAAGGGTTGAATTAAAAAAGTAATAATTAAGTATTGCACGAGAATAATAGATATTTTTTTTTAATTGAGAAAAATGAGATTCGATTAATTTCCTATCTGAAGAGATTTGCAAAGGTCAAATCAGACATGGGAAATTAATTGAATCCAAACATGCATCTGCAATTATGAAGCCCGCTCATATATGCATAATTTTAATAACTTTACATTTCGACAAAATTTCATTCAGTATAATTTTTGCTTGTATTATAATTATTATAGATTTTTTCAGCAATTTTTCAGCAATTTTCAGTAAAATTGTTATATTTAAATTTATATATTTATATATATAATTTGAATTTATATTTATATGTATATATAATCGTGAAAAAGTAAAAACTAACCCTACTTATAGGTTAGATTATCAAATTTGGCGTTTAATCGTTGGATTTCATTATTTATAGTGTTAATTTTAATCTGGAAAAATTAATTATATTCCGAACTTCATGAAAACATTTTGATGAATTTAAATTTATTTTTTAATCACAAGGTATTTACATTTAGAGGTTGCAAAATTTATAGTACACGTAATGAATCGTTTTTAATACTCTAATTTCTATAATTAATTATAAATACAGTAATAATTTTACGAAAATTTTCTTACAAATGTTTAAACATTTACTTTAAATAACATATAATTTAATATTTTTTTGGTTTAAATAATTTTGCAATGATCTTTTAATTTAAAATTCGTTTCCCCTGCAAAGACTGCCTGATAATCTGCTTAAAATTTTTTTTATACCAGAATAAGTGGGTATAAAGATGCGTGCTGCAAGTCAAAGCACATCGAATTTTACCTGCTAATCGTATAAAAGTTCAGTGACCGAAACCGTTAAGCACTCACTTCACTACTTTCAAAGAAATAAGTTACACTCATATAAATTTACATATGAGCATACATTTCCAATATTTTTATATAATTTTTCAATAAAAAGAAAAAAAATTACTTTTCAAATTAAAATAACAAATATAAGTGATACATATTGAGATGAAATTGTTTATAACAATAAAAAAATTAAATTTAATATAAACAAAAAGATGGTACTTAAAATTTTTTACTTTAAAAAAAATTGAAAATACAAAATAAAAAATGAAATAATTCTATGTTAACTTTTTAATTTGTCCTGCAATTTATATTTTTAGTCGGACCTTAGATACAAATTAAAGGCTAATTATTCAATAATTCTGACGTCACCTATAATCAATACGGATTTCGTTGCAACTAAAATTAAATTTTATTATTCACACTATTAATACCAAAAATTTTTAATATTAGAATCTAAAACCTAAGGGTACAAAGATTTGATCGAGATGATTATTTAATGGAAATTAATTTGTTAAATAAACAAATCTATTCCTTTAATATTATTTTACAAGTTCATAATATATAAATTTATATATATATATATATAGTATAATATAAAATATAAAAAAATTTAGTAAATTTTATCAATACTTTTTCCAAGTCAATAATTTTCAAAATTATATAATTCAATAAATAATTGAAATTAAATTTAAATTATCTTTAAATTAATTAACAAGATTTCATAATTTAGTTGTTTAACAAATATCTAAGTAAAAATTTACACCACCAATATTTTAATAAAATTTATTATGTAAATTTCCCTTTTCAAGCTTCGCTGGTTCAATTATATTAAAGGAATTATTACAACGTATATAAATTGGAACTGTAATTGTATATTATATGATATTATACTATATATAAACTATATATATTGAACACAATACTATCATTTCTCTGATAATTTCGTGAGTTGCAATGAAAACATTTTCGTATTGTTGTTAATATTAATAATACCTTTGAAATAAGCTTTAGTGTGTTTCTATGTAACATTTAATTGTATAAATTTATTAGATAAATATAAAATTAGTAAATTCTTATATTTTCTTTGGTAACATTATAACAAAAAATCCAAGCCACTTTAATAAAAGTATTACTGAGAGAAAAAAAAATTAATTTTTAATGAAAAAGTTTAATAATTTGGCATTATACTTGCAGAATATCATTATATGGAAAACTAATTCAATAAAATTTGTTTAAATTAGTTTATGAAAAATAATAATTCTATGCAGTTTCATATAATTTAACAATCTTTTTACTAAATGTTCTCTGAGAAGAGTTGCAATACGTAAAAAACTAATTTAAAACACTCTAAACTTGTTTAACTTTTGACGTATGTTGCCTTTTTCTTAAATTAACTTTTATTTTACAATATATTTAAAGATATGTATTATTTTTGAGGTTAAGTTCAGTCTGAGTAGGCCAACGTGTGACGTTTCAGCTTAATAATTGGTTTATGAACAATATGGGCAATGGGGTTAGGCAACACTGATGAATAGCGACATCTAACGGACAAAACATGAAATAAAATGCTTGTCAAAAAATAGAATTCAGTTTATTAAAATGTGTAATCCCTAGTTTCTTAATTTTTAATATTCTTTTCTCTCCGTGATAGCACACGAGCTTTTTTTTCATTCAGCAAAAAATGTAGTTTTTTTGTAGAATAACTATGAGAACTCTTGAGTTATGACTTAATCATTACTTCATTTTAATTTATTGTCTACAACGCAAAATAAACTCTGTTAATCTGACAGAGCCGCGGGGGAATTATATTGTTGCACAGTATAAAAAGTACAATTTATTAATGTCTAAATAAAACTACGGTAATAGAATTTGAGAAATGTCAAATAAATTGGTATCTTGGTTAATCCCAGATTTCAAAGTATTAAGATTGCTTTATCGCTGTTGCAGTATTATGAAACAATATTGACGTAATATAAAATAATATTACGTTACTATTATTGTTATAATACTCGTGAAATTGCACTCGTTGAAGTTTAACTTTTCAAAATTGCCGCCAAAATAAATATTAATACATATTTGATTAAATAATGATTAATTGAAGAAAAATGCAACTTTTGTCAAAAGTTATGTAAATTTTTTCATAGAAATATCTGTTGGAATTCATTTCATCGATAATTTAGAGGTTAGATTTTAGTGCCATAAAAATAAATTTCAAAAAATAGCCCTCTGAGAAAAGTTTCAATACGTAAAAAATAGTTAAACATTCCTAAATATGTTTAACTTTTGATAGAAGTTGCACTTTTTTTAAATTAATTTTTATTTTATAATATATTTACAACTTTGTATTATCAAAAAGGTTATGTCCAGTGACATTTCACCTTCACGTTATATTGTCTTCAGTAATCTCATAATTTAAATGCATCGACTGTTACAATTCGCCTGTATTGTACATGTGTGCAGAAATATAGATTTGTGAATTAGCATTTTAGATTGCGCGATGTAGACTATAAATTGAAAGGAACGAAAAAGTGATTGGATAATAAAACCGTACAATTAATTGCAACAAGTTAATTTTTATTACGATCAGCAGACTGTAAAGTGTACAATCTAAGATAGTTAAATTAACAGCTTTTTATTGTTACATTTTTTTAAGACCCCGGGTGAAAATAATTTTCTGAAGAATGTTCTAGAATATAATATATATATAATTTTATGGAGTTCTAATAGTGGAAGATGAGAAAGAAGATGAAAAACTGGTACTTGCTGATAAAAAAAGCAGAAAATATCTGGCAAGTGTTGAAAATTACCCCAATAGCAAGAAATATTCCAGAATATTCCAAAAATATTTCTATGCCCGACACCAGAAATATTTATGGTACATTTCTGGAATACTAAAAAGCCATGAATCACCCAAGAATACACCAGAAATATTCCTGGAGACGGACATTAGAATATTTTCTTGGTACATTCAGAATATTCTCAGAACGTACCAAAAATATCTCCTACTATTAGGGTAACGGAAACTTAGAAATTTTAGGGAATTAATATTTCAGAAATTCTCAGAATTTCTCCATAATATTTATGGTATTTTCCTGGAAATTTAAAAAAAATGAGAATCTTCCAGAAATATACCAAAAATATTCCCTACTATTAGGGTAATGGAAACTCAAGAACTTTAGAGAATTAATATTTCAGAAATTCTCAGAATTTCTCCATAATATTTATGGTATATTCCTGGAAATTTAAAAAAAATGCAAATCTTCCAGGAATATACTATCCCAATATAGATAACACTCTTTTATTATTTCCCGTGCGCTGGTTCAAATTACCAAAATATCCTCTTATTGCGAGAATTTATCGATTTTCCACCCCACCCCCTCTTCCCTCCCGATTATAAGTGCATAAGTGTAACTGCGGTGCATAAGATCACAAGGAGCTACGGAAAGTTATGTGGGTTAACTTCTGACTACTAGTATCAGCCGTCCCTGGTGCCTAAATCGATAGAGGAAGTATGAACCGGGCGCCGTGTGTCGGGACGAGATAAATGAAAAGGTTCCCGCGCGTAAATAAACGGCCGACAAATGGACTCGCGTTTCCCAGGGATACGCGGCCACGTCTTTTTCAAAATGTCCCGTTGACACCGCCGTTTTTTTTTTTTTTTTTTTTTTTTCGCCAATCGAAGTTTCTGTTTAAGGCAAAAGTTTCGGCCCGGCAAAACGGGAACGAGACAAAGTCGCCCGTCGCCGTACTTGTTCGTACTTTTTCTAAAATCAATTCGTCTTGAGTGAAACGAGAACGACCCTCGCGCGCCGCTGACAAAAAAAAGACTAAAAAAAGGGGAATGGGACTGAAAAATGAAAAACTATTTCAAAAAACAACGTTTAAACGAACTTTGTTATTCTTTTTTGTTTGTAAACAATGCGAAGGGCGATTAAAATAAACAAAAACAATAACAAGGAATGATTTTTGTTTGTAAACGATGCGAAGGGAGATTAAAAAAACAATAACAAGTAATGTTTTTGTTATTGTTATTGTTTTTGTTTTGTTAGTTTGCCCTTTAGAGTGCTGACAAACAATTTTTGTTTATGTTTACGATTGGAAAAAGCGTTCCGTTCCTCAGTTCCATGTAAAAAAAAATAAAAAGGGGGTGGGGGGAATACTTTGCAATTAACACGATCGCCAATAATTAATCCAGGGTTTTTCGCTTCGTCTTTAAATAAAACTGGGTTATTTCTGACCGTCTAATAATAATGAAGCGCGTTTATAAAAATATTGATTTCATGACTTTCCATAAGAGAAAAAATAAATAAGCAAATAAGGACAAGGAGGCGTGTAGGGGGGTTGGAGAGGGGGGGAGGTTGGAGTGTGCAAATTTTTTTGTTTTCTTTTTTGTTTCGGGGTAACCATTGCCCCACTTGCGTAATGATTGCGAAAATTGTTTGTTTACGCGATAAAATCGGTCTTCGTTAAACGGGCACACACATGGTTTCGGACAAATTGACTTCCTCGAAATTCAATGCACCTTTTTGGCCCTTATCCAAATTCTCGCGTGCTCGTTTCCGATTTAATTTTCTCGGCCAATAACAATCCGCCGCGCTATGATTAATAATAATTGAAAACTTTAATGGCGAATTGTAATTCGAGTTCCAATTTTCCCAAAATTGTTTTCTTTTTCCTTTTTTTTTCTTTTCAATTCAAGTGGTGTTCAAATCCCATTTTTTTTTTTTTTTTTTTTTTATAGTTGCCATATAATCTGTATCCAAACTCGTGGCATGTTCCATCTTTTAAATTGAAAAAGGACGCATTTATATGAAAAGAATTGTCTGTCCTTTTTTAATTTTAGAAATTGCCAAAGATGGAACGTTTCATTGAAATTGGTGTCATTTCTGGCATGATCGATAAATTGGATGATTGGATTAATCCGTTGATTATTTTCGGACACCTTTTGTCCGGTCAAATGTAAGTCATCTGATTGCATAAAGTTGTGAGAAAATAGAGAAGATGAAGAAATGGATTGAAGAGAAAAAGAGAGTAGACAGAAAGCGGATAGAAAGTGATAGTGATAACAGAAAAAAGATAAAAAAAAATAATAATAATAACATTGCCCCAGTAAAAATGATTTATATATGGCCGTTGGATATAATTCAGAAAACATGTATGATCATATATGATAATCCACAAAACATATATAGTCATATATAGGAATTTGAGGACATTTATGGTTGTTTATTTTTAATTTCAAAAATAAAAGAAAAGAAAAGAAATATGCAAAATCTGCCATACATATCCAGTCATGCACGAAACTTGCAAAAGCATATATAATCATATATGAAAATAAAAAAAAAACATCTTCAAAAATGTCAATTATATGACAAACTTAAAAAAATATACATACACAACTATGTATATATAATTGACATCTTCAAAAATGTCAATTATATGACTAACTTAAAAAAATATACACATACACATATATGTATATATAATTCCATATATGACGATACAAAATAAAAGAAAATCCTACCCAACAATCTTCCATATATCACATAAAAATTCCCCCAAAAAAAACAAACAAAAACGACACAAATTCCCATACATGTCACTAAAAAAAAATGTCTAAAAAAATCCCACATACGACCCCGCATAATCATTTTCACTTGGGGGGGGGGACGGCCAAGCGCCTGGCGCCGCGACTGAAGCTGAAAAGAAAAAGAAAACGGGAAATGCGTTAAAAGCTACGGCGGGCGAACGGAACCGCGGGAGGGGTAGGGGGGGTAGTGGTAGGGGGGAGAGGAGCGGTGCGCCATGTGGGAGAGAATTACCTCGTCGTCGTAAATATTGTCGTGGTCAGCCATCGGTGAAGGTGGCGATCAGCGTTTTTACGCCTCGTCTTCGACCGCGCGGCGGCGTGTGGCTCCTCGCGCCCCGAATCCGCGAACACCCACCGACGGTGCAACGACGAAGCCGCGCTCGGGTTCGCGCGCGGGTTAGCCCATTAAAATAGAAAATTTTTCGGCTCGTCGACGGTGCGGCAAAAAGGCTCGAGGGTGGGGGGAGACGGTCGCGGGTGCTCGTCCACTTCCGGCCCACGAAATTTTGGTACTGAGGCTGCGATCCGAGCCGGAGTGATGCTGCGCGGCTGGAGCCTGCGCAATTTCGTAGCTGCGCACCGGTCTCTTCATTGAAATGATTTAATGACACGAAACACGCTTGTTTCTACGTTTCACACACGTATTCCCTTTTTCCCCCCTCCTCTCCTTGGTCTGTGCCCCCTCCTCTTGCTCGCCCCCCTCCCCGCCCACCCCCCCCCCCTTTGCATAAAATTAACCGCACGAAATATTATCGAAAAGCTTATCGATTCCGCGTTACGCGGCACGGAGATGAAGTGCACGGCACTTGTGCCGCGGTTTCGTGTTGTTGTGTGGCGCGAGGGTCCTCGGCGGCGCCACGATACCAATCGGTCTCGATTGTGCTTTTCGATTAGCCGTTAATGAGCGGCAATGGGGAATTAAAAAGGTTCCTGTTGTTCGGGTGTCGAGAGAGTTGGGGAACTTTTTTTTAGGGGGTTGGCAGTGTTTTGGATAAAAGACTCGTTAGTTTCTATTAAATCCAATTGGAAATTTTGGGCATTCAATGGGGGTTCGATGAGAATGAGATTCTCACTGACATTAAGGACACTTAGTAATCCTATTAAAACCTATCATCCAAATGGTTTATACTACAAGTTAATAGGTTTCAATAGGGATTCACCGAAAATAAGACTCTCGCTAGCATTGAGGACACTTAGTAATCCTATTAAAACCTATTAGCCAAATGGTTTATACTACAATTGAATAAGTTTCAATAAGGGTTCCCTCAAAACAAGCGTCTCACTAGCATTAAGGACACTTAGTAATTCCCATTAAACCTATTACCCAAATGGTTTATACTACAATGTAATAAGTTTCAATAGGGATTCGCCCATAACAAGGTTCTCACAAGCTCTTAATCCCCATTGAAACTCATTAAATTGTAATATAAACCATTTGGATAATAGGTTTTAACTAGTTCTCAGAGCTAGTGAGAACCTTGTTTTAGGTGATTCCCTATTGAAACTTATTAAATTGTAGTATAAACCTATTAAGTAATAGGTTTTAATAGAATTATTAACTGACTTTAATATAGACTTAATAGTTAATCATATACGGGTTATTCAGTCTATAAGAGAAATTGCTATTTAATCCTATTGGTACCAATAGTAAGTACACTAATAGGAGTAAATATTGATATGACCTATAGATTGAATTAGTCTTATGATTCACTCCTATTGAGTCCCTTTAGAGAATGTTAATGATATATTTTATTTTATAAATTTTCAAATTATTTTAATATAAATAATTATTTTTATGACATTTTTTCTTATTACAATATCTAATCGGCACAATATATTTCATTATTATATTTTAAATCCTTGCCACCTACAATAATTAAAAAGATTTATAGGAAAAAGCGGAATTGAAATCATAATTCTGTTTACGGAGTAAAGACTATAAAATAGGTATAATCACAGAAGCTTAACCTGTGTGACATTTAAACCGCGTATAACTGGAGGCCACTCTGCAGGCGCTAATGATAACGTATTTGGAGTGATTTTAAAATCCATCTACTTTTGAACTGATTTTGATAACAATTTTATTAACAAATTATTATTAATATATTTATTGTTGCAGATGAAAATAAATTTTAGATAATTTTTCATTTTGTTATTAAAAAAAAGAAGTAATTTAGATATTTACTTGTAACAAATATTTTTTTCAACATTTTACCAATATTTTGATGGGAAAGAAATTAGACTGTTAAATATTGTAAAAATTAATTACAAGTTAATTAATTAAAATGATGAGTTAACAACTTTCCACGAAGCCGAGCTATTGTTGAAAATGAAACAAAAGATGTTTGGTCATATAATAAATTTATTAATCAAATAATTGCACTGTCACAGCGTGGCATTGCTAAACAGTAATTTGACTTTAACTTCCACAGTAAACGTCACCATTACGATGATTGATCGCTCCT
Organism: Leptoteleia sp. ZL-2020; assembly: GCA_022817305.1. Taxonomy (NCBI): domain Eukaryota; kingdom Metazoa; phylum Arthropoda; class Insecta; order Hymenoptera; family Scelionidae; genus Leptoteleia; species Leptoteleia sp. ZL-2020. The sequence goes on along the minus strand of JABFPN010000332.1, from coordinate 31,258 downwards.
TACTTCTCTTTCCACAAACTCAAATTTATTCCGGGAAACGAACCGCAGTCTTGAAACGAATTATCTTTGTTGACGACTAACATAACCTGCGGTTGTAGTTCGGTAATGTTGTCAGAACAGTCGCAAATCACTTTGGCCAATGATGTTTTCCTTATTTCGTTGAGTTGTTCTGTAACACATAAATCCCCGCATTCTTACCAACTGTTCAACATATATAAAATCATAGATTACTATTGCCATAGAAATAAATTAATATAAACTTACAAAAAAGAATATCAATTAAATATATTTACAAACTAAAAAGATGACTAATAGTGGAAACACTAAATTTAAGCATTATGTTAAAGAGAATTATTGTAAAATCCAGTCTTAAAAAGCAAAATTCAACGCGAAGTTGCAGTTATTTAGGTAAGATGCGCGCGCATCCGTGCCAAATAGTAGCCAACTTCAGACCTGACGAGGGAAGTTAATTCCCCCACCATTATGTCACAATTTTTCCTCCCTAAAAGGAAAAGTACACTTTTTTCCCAACCATACATATTATGGGGACTCAACATAACCTCAATATATCAACGAAAATTACTACTATTTCATTGTATTGAAGATTAGATAAATTTAATTAGGTTATTTTTCATAAAATTGACTCATTTAACCTATAATGCTACCCTAATTTACATTTACCTTCCGTGAAAGAACCGTCCTCCCCCTCGAACTCGTACCAATAGCGATCCCCCTGTTGAAGTCGCACAAACTGATCTGTCAAGAGATAAGAAAAGGTTGGCCCGACGAGTCCATTAAGTATCGGTTTTTCCGCAAGGGCGCCAGTGTACAGGTCGACGTCGTCAATATTATTGTAAATGTTGGCAATATCTTTCAATGATTCGCCATCTAATTCGTCTTTCAGATCGTCGAAAGACTTCGGTTTGCTTTTGAAGCAATATTCCCTCCACTTGGTATAACCGGGCAAACCGTGATCTCTTCCACGTTGTATGTTTAACGATACCAGATCCAAACCGCACGATACACGTGTATTATTCAGTTCGTTATCTTCAAACAAATGCTGCGACAATTCGGATGTCACGTGGGTCGAAGTCTTTTGTATGGGGGTAGATATGACTGACTTAATTGTACTGTCGAAAGCGTTCGATGAGTAAAGTTCGTATGGATTGAAAAAAATCCTGCAACAGATAGAAATATTCATAATCTGAACACTGTTAGATTCATCCTGATGGAGTGCTTGGAATTTATCTAGAATTCATTTTATCCAGACTTGCATTATATCAGAAAGTCATTTCGTCTAACTTGCAATTTGTCGAAAATTCACTTTATCCCAAATTTATAACACGTGAATAAATTCAGACCACCCATGGTGATAATTATTTACTTATATAATAGTAAATAGTTTATCTTAAGATGAAATGTCACTAGATGACCAACTCAGAATCAATATAACCTCCTCAATGATGTATATATAAAGGGGTAACTCTTATATTACAGATGGAACTGATGACAATAACATTTCTTGAAGGATCAATGTAAACAGAAGCTATATTTGCAAACAACCCTCAAGGACACCGGGACGAAAACAAACAATAGTAAACAAACCATTGTTTATTTACGTTTGAAAGGACACAGAAATATAAAACAACAATTTCGTACCTATGAAGCGAAATGTACGTATCGGATTCATCATCAACGTCCACTTCTTTCATCAACCCTGGTAACAAAGTATGCGCAAATCGGAAAGCAGCAGCTGCAAAGCTATTGGCCACCGAGGGATTGGCATCAGCATCAGTCCTCTCCCTAAAACCCGACTTCAATGGCTTCAAATCGTACGTGCCAGTAACGTTATCCCCCAAGATAATCGGCAGAAATTCATTATACGTGATGTGCTGCAGTTGCGCGACGACTATTCGCCTGGTTTCTTGGAAAATTTCCTCATCCCCCCACGAGGGATTAATTTCCTTCAATTTCCGCGCAATTAAGTTGTGCTGCCTAGCCCAAATCACGTGCATCGTTGTTAGGTGCAAATTTTCGTTGGCCCTCTTGTCACCAGAGTCGAAGCAGTAACGTCCGCGCTTGATTTCCTGCTCTCTGTTGCAACCGTCGTGGACGTTTTTGCTCGGCGGAAGCAGGGTCGTATTGAACGACGTTACGATCATTTTCATCAAGCCATCCGCGCGTTTACGCAATCTGAGACTAGTATCAATGTCGCTGCCATAAATTACAGAACCGTCGATAAATGCTGTCGCCTGTGAAAGAGTTGAAGGGATGTTAACAAATTTCGGATGGTGGAAGATCTTCTAGGTCGGGTTCCAAAAGTGACTGACAGTATCGTGCGTCTTCTTCTGGCTTGTTAAAATTTATGTGGTTGTCTCATTGATGGGGAAGTGGCCAGGCAATTTTGGAACACGCCTTTATAGTTTTCGAATCTTTCGTAAGGTCTCGAATATTTGTAATTCAACTGAAGATTAAAGGGTTTGTTAAATTAAGGATGTAAAGAAGGATAAATCATCTGGATAGTTTCTAGACATTTCGTCTGGACATCTACTGGATTAGGAGCACCATCCAGAAGATGCCCAGACAAAATTCCTTTTGGATATATCTACCTGACCCAGAAGATGTCTAGAAGAACTGTCCAGAAACTGTCCCCGTAATGTCCAGACGTCGTTCAGATTATATCCAGACACTATCCAGATTATGTCCAGACATTATCCAGACAATTTAACCAAAAGCTAACCAGATTCTATCCAGAAATCATATATATCCATTTATAACCATTTACTACCATCCCTAACTGATCTAATACATGTTACAATACAAAGAAATTATTGGAACCTGATTGAGTTGTTGCCTCGGTCCAATTTTGCATTGGGGAGCTGGCGCCGACCTTACAAATTCCATGCACGTACTTCCAATTAGCCTGTAATTCGGATCATCCTTGCCAATTTTAACCGGGAAGCATTCCGGATGGCGAATCTTCGCCGTCCCGCAACACGACAATGATTTCCCATGCGCGCCCTGACTTATCGCCGTAGCGGTTATATCGTGGTCGATAAATTGTCCAAACACCGCCACCATCACAGTGAACGATGGATTGGTACTTTGAGATGGTTTGTGGACCCGCAAACTGACATCCCTAGCCGAGGGTAACTCATTTCCATATTTTCCAACCCGCGGCGAATCTATTCCGTTGGCGTAATCTGGTGGTAGAAGTCTTCTAAACATGGTGTAAGCTGCACCATAATTATTCCTCTGATTACAAGTACCGTCGAATGTTCTATATTTTGATGAGGTACAATTCATTATGGAGTATTCCTTGCAACCACCTTGAAGATAATTATGAAATTATGATGAATAAATTTAATTATTTATTATAATCGAAGGAAAGCTTTCTAGGATTTATGAGAATTCTTCATCGGTGTCTTATATCTTAAACTAGTTAGAGTTTCCTTTAGGATTCTAGATAGGAATTTGGTACTGGAAGTCAGCTAAGTACCCAAATTCTCTGTTAATTTATTTGATCCCCACAAAATCTCACATATAAGACCCTGTCCAAGTTCAATTCCTATATAGTTTCAACTAAAAAGTAAAATAATGAATTTTTTCCCAAGTATATTATAAGTGAATCTAAATATTTTTTTCTTCTTCTTTTATTTAGGAACCATGGTGCAAATCTACCTGATTTCCAGAGTCAAATTCCAATATCTTGGAAGAAGGTTGTGAGATTACCTTTAGGTACCCAGCCTACATCAAAGTGTCTCCCAAAAGCAGACGGCATACCCAAGTGCATTCTGAGTTCCTCGATTTTTTTGGTCGCTGCCAATTCGCCGACTGCAGCGAATGATAATCTTTTCGCTTGGGAACCAGTGTTAACGGCGTACTGGTGCCTGGAGGAGGGTGACGGAGATGGCAATTCCTTAGCCACCAAATCCTCCAAATATCGGTGACGGATTGCTTCATTTCCATATTGAATTGCCGTGTTCAGTTCGTCAGGTGGCAAAAATGCATCGTCATCGTATGATAACTTCAATGATTTATCCCACGACGTTTCATTGTTTGGGCTACTTTCTTCCTTATCGTCGTACATTGATAAATAATTTATTAATCCTACCATTATCATGATCATAATTGTTCTGAAAAAATAAGTATAGAGATCTGTAATATAATACAGTGCATTATGCAGTTAAAGTACATGATATGAATTTGCAAGTATGGTTCACAGATGGGACAATAAAAAGAGAACATTAATTAATTTAACTCAAAATTTCAAGGTTGAAATTCGGTCAGTTTTAAGGAAATGAACCTTTATATATATCTTAAGTTTTTTTTGAATTATATTTATACCAAAATAAAAATTCAGTATTTTGATAAAATGATAATTATAGTTGAAGGAAATGTCAAATTTGTGGATGTTTTAATTAGATTCCACAGGGAAGATCTGTTATCATATCATAACACTTATGACAGCCAATCAAACCAAGTATTGATCCAAAAGATTATCTTCCCGTATTTACTTATAATACGTTTACTTGTACACAGTTTTAAGGCACGCTTGATTATCGTATCAAACTTAAAATCACATTGGCAAATAAATGAAAATTTATTCGCCAATTAAAAAGTTATGACCAGAACTTTACTTAATATCATGTTACTTCCTCAAATAACCAGTGAATTAGAATGACCTAAAGATTAAGTACAGCTATGCACGAAGGGAAAAGATTAATAAAAATTACTGACATTGTTACTAAACTAGTTATATTGGAGATTTTGAGAAATTACTATCTTAAGTTAGCAAAAGGTGTCAATTTGTTTCTTAGAAACCTAACAATATAGTCGAAATTCTGATACTTTTTACTAACTTGGGGTAGTAATTTTTTAAATCTTACAAGATTATGACCAATTTACTAATAATTTCTTATGATATAATTGTTAAAACATATAGGGACCATATGTTTAAACTAGGGACATTTAATACTTGAATTGAAAAGGAAGAAATGGAAAAATTAAATATCTTACTTACTTTAATTAATTTCTAGATTTTCAAGAAAAAATAAAGAAAGTAATTCAAAAAACGATGGGAAAGAAAGAAAAATTTAATTATAATTTCAAATGTGATGTGAAAACATAAAGGCAATGGTTTGCGAATCCAAAAAAGTATCCGGGCGAATCCTTACATGAATGTCGCGTACAAGCAACAACGCAGTTTATGCAGACGTATCTTTCTATTGCCGTGCAATCCGGAAAACTCCACGTAAGCCAACGAGGGCCTCAACAAATGGGTCCTTTCGGTGGTTTTCATTTTTCAACTTTAAACTTATGGCACGAGTAAATGAAACGTACGAGCGTTGTACCACAATGCATGGATTTCTACTGTCAACTTCTTGCCTCTCCCTTCGCAAACGGATTGAATTTCACTATCCCATTTCAATCTTAACGTGTGCTATTCGCAAAGTCAATGTATTATAGCAAATATCGTGTGTTAAAGGTAAATTTCGTGCACTGAGAAAAAAATAAATATCATAAGTCACAATTTTTTTTTATCAATTTAAGGACGTATTGGAAGAATCATTTTTGCTATAAATAATGGTAAAATGATAAAGTTATACAGTAAATTTTAATAGAGAAAGTCTAAAAATTGCTTTGATTATCATTTTTACCATTATTAATAGGAAAATATTTCATTTTTCTGGAGATATTCTTAAATGGATATAAAATGTTTTAAATTTTACTATTACTTTTTTCTCAGTGCATGGGGAAAAGTGTGAGAAGTTTTATTTTTCTTTATAATTGATAGAAATAAACACCCTTGTGGGAAAAATGCTGAAAAATTCCAATTTTAGCAATTTTTCAGTGTTTTTCAATATTTTTCAGCAGTTTTCAGCATTCCTTTCCACAAGGATATGAAGTCAATTAATTTTCAATTAATTTTCTTATAATTCTTCAATTATATATTGGATATAATATTATTTTTATTATATATTTAATAAAATTATATATATGTATTATTCACTTGAATATTTTTACATAAAGTTCCACTGGATTATTATTTTTTTTCTTTTTTTTGACGAGAAAACTGCTTTGTTATTGTAATTGACAATGTTCGTATAATGATGCAATTACTCAGTAGATTGTAGATTGAATTGCATGCAAGAAACATGATAATAACATGATAGATAACAGTACATTTATATACTAGTATTATCTATGGAGTAAATGATAAATTATTGTGAAATCTGATATTAAATAGTGTTATTTTATTTGCATGAAAAAGAAAATAAAATGTCATTAACGCTAATTGAGATTTCATTGATAATCATTTAAGTTATATTTGAAATTTAATTGAAAAAAAAAACGAAAACAAATTAAAGTTATTAATCAATATACTTATTATTTTTCTTTTGATGTTAATTTGATTTTAATAACATCAAATTAATTAAGATAAGAATTCAAATTGATTAAATTTTATTTTATTATTTTAAATTTATTGCATTAAAAAAGAAAATTATTAATAAATTTTGTTTAAAAATAACAATAGAATTTTTCTATGAACTATATATATATATATATATATATATATATACACACAATAACTAAAATTCCATTAAATTAAAGTTTCTTTTAATTTGCAACAATTTTCTTCGTTGAATTTAAGTATGAAAAATGAATTGGATCATTTTCAAATTTAAATTCTGGCGCGCTCACATAGTTTAATTTACGGGCGCAACAGTAGAGGCGCTGAGCATAACAATAAAAGAGTATTTTTATTCGCTTTCGAGCACTTTGCAGTGCTATGCAGTTCCTGTCTGTATTTACGTAAAATCGATAAATATGATAAATTTCTGTTAAATTATACTTTTTTTTTTTAATGAAAACAAAATGTGCTTGCGGGGAAAGTGATTCGAGTGCAAAGAGGGCCCTCTGTGATTCTAAAAATGTTACATTAGAATCACAAAATTATTACTTAATTCTAGTTTATAAACATGGATAATGTAACAGTATGTAATAATTTAACCTTTGATTACGCTTAATAATTTGCATTGCAACAAAACTACCCTCGGATTTAATCTAAAAATTACTTTTCATTAATATTATTATGTACAAATGCTTTTTAGATATTAATCTGATTAGAAATATAAACATTATTTCAAAACAATGTTTAAATAAAAAATTTTTAGCGTATCATGCTTTTAAAATATTTGGAATTTAACAAGTTTACATAATGTTTATTTACGTTAAATTATTTTGTACGATAAAAGTAAAAATATTTTTAAATTAAATAATTATAATATAATTATGTTGCACAGTTCTTTGTCTGTTTTTTTATTAACAATCTAATGAAACTTTCGTTATTTTTAAACAAGTTTGTAAATATTTATACTTAATAATTATATCATAATGAATAGAATAGTTTGTTGAGAATTATTGGATATTTGTTTTTATTTTTAAATTAAAATGTATATTTAATTACAGGGTATAATTAATGCTATGTTCAGAGGGTTCGTAGATAGCATTAAAGGAGCAGTAGTACTTTTTTATATGGACAAACATATAAATGAGAAGCTAAGGAAATCACCTTCGACTTTTGATTCGAGAAAACGCGATGGAAATAAAAATCAAAGCCCAGCTAAACAAATCAAATCGCAATGGTATTGTCAAATAATTTATTTACTATAGAATTGACAGAAATTTAAAAAAATAATAAAGTACTTTTTAAGCTGTGGAAATGAATGATAAAAAATGTTGAAAAACTGCTAAAATTGGAACTTTTTACCTTTTTTTCAGCATTTTTCAGTCAAATTATTTCCACCAGGGAAACTATAAAATTACTTAATTTTAATCTTAATTAATTTCATTTTAAATTTTAATTAATTAAATATTAATCAATTTCATGTTATAAATTTATATATAATGCAAATTATTATTATTATTACCACATTTGCCAAAATTTTATACAAAAAGAAATAAATAAAAATCTTGACTTTTTAATAAGAAAAAATCATTTGAATTTAAATTAATTAAATAATAAATTAAATATAATGTTAATATTATATTACGTAGGGAATCAAAGGTATTAAAAAGGACCATACAGTGCTGTGCGCTGAACGGAGGTGTGTTTTGGGCGAGTATATTGATTTTCGAAAGTGGATTACTTCCGTTACTGAAATACCTGCTGACCATCATTTTTGGTCATTCGCCGAGCATGGGAATGACTGTTTGGTCTTGGACGCAACCTTTTCTATCATTAACATTCGATGCTGTTTGGGTTCTACCATTATTTTTACTTAGCAAAGTAGTCAACAGTTTATGGTTTCAGGTAAAACATTTTCCCTCTAATTTATTACTTTAATTATAAATTTACTATAGAACAAATTCTAAAGTTTCTCATAAATTGTATTTATTAAGAAAATTGATTTTTAAAAATACACATTTTATATTGCGATTGTAAATAAGAGTAAATGAATTTGTATGGAAAGCAATAAATTTAATATAATCTCTTGAATTGCTCATTGAAATTGGAAGTATGCTTTCTTTTGGTAAATAAAAATGTAACATTAAATTCAAAAGGACTATATATCATATGTGCTTTATAATTATAAGAATTATCTTTGTATATCCGATGCAATTTCTTAAATGGTTTGCTTCTACGACAAATAAAATATTGTACTCAATTTGGAAATAAATATTTTTTGTAACGATTATAGACGAGGATAATTAAATATTTTACTCAATTTGGAAATAAATATGTGTGCTGATTATAGACGAGGGTGGAAATTAGCAAGTTTGGAAACTAGCTGTTTTTAGACGAGGACGGAAACTAGTCACTTCCCGCCCTAGTGCGGAAACTAGCTGTATTTTTAGACAAGGACGGAAACTAGTCCCTTTCCGCCCTAGTGTGGAAGCTAGCTGTTTTTTAGACAAGGACGGAAACCAGTCGCTTTCCATCTTAGTACAGAAACTAGCTGTTTATAGACACATACGGAAACTAGTCTCTTTCCACCCTAGTATAAATTGGCCAACTTCACACTTGTTTATAATCATGTATAATATACTATTTAAATTGGCAATACCTTAATTTGACCTGGAATACCAACTTAGAAATAACTATTTCATCATTAATACATCAATTATATTAAATTTAATTAAAAAAATTAATTAATTTTCAGGACATAGCGGACAGTGCATATAGATACAGACAAGGCAGGCCACTTTTATTGTCGAGCGTCAGCAAACTGATAGCCGACACGTTATTTAGCGTATTAGTTCAATTACTATTTTTATGCCAGGGAATGTTAGTTTCGAAAGTACCGTTGCCGCCGATCGGCGATGTTCTTGCCCTTGTACATATGTGCCTTCTTTACGCGCTGTATGCTTTTGAATATAAATGGTTTAACATGGGATGGGAGCTGCACAGACGACTGACATTTATCGAAGGCAACTGGCCATACTTCGTTGGCTTTGGTTTGCCATTAGCAGTGCTCACGCAACTTCCCAACTCTTATTTCATAAGGTAAATTAACTTTTTACCTTAAATGTATAAATGTAAAGGATGAACGATTTAATGAATTTTATCAATCATTTTCAGTGGCTGTGTTTTTTCGATACTTTTTCCACTATTTATAGTCAGTGGAAATGAGGCTGAACCAGTAACAGGTGTCTGGTACGTATCTTTTTGTATGATTAATTAAAATACTGGAGAATGTAATAATTAATTTAATATATTAATATCTGAATATTAATGATAAAAGATTAAAAATATTACAAAAGTATTAATATAGATATTAAAAATGTATTAAAAATATATTAAAATATTATCTAAAGCCAGAAAAAATATTAATATAGTAGCCAATGCTAATGTATAATTAAATTTTCTTAATTTCTTTGCTTTTCTTTTGCAGCGAATGTCCGTTAAAATTATTTTCGCCTGTGATAGCAGTCGCAAATACGTTATTTAATAAAACAATTAGACCGGCTAGTAAGAGGTGACGGGACAAGCAATTCAATTAAGAAGAGTGAAATAATAATTACTAATAACGAAAAATATCCGGTGATATTAAATCAAAGCAAGCATACATATTGTGAACTTTATTCACATTGAATTTATTAAAAAGTAAGACCGTTGCGTGTATAATTGCTGAGCATATTTCTGAAATCATTCAAGTGACATTCACGTTTAATTGTGTTTATAGACGGAATTAAGATTTTGATTCGACTCAGAATTCAGATTCGCAATGAATATACTCCTTTTATATTGATTTTTTAAATTGTTTTTTTTAAGAAAATTACAAAAAGGTAATTTTAATGATATACATTTGCTATTTACATGTTTAATTGATCTCGAAATGTATGAGCCACAATTGTAATTACAGCTACCGTTAATTTGTATTGTTCAATATATGATCAAATTTATTCAATCTATATACATACTATACAGTAATATAAGTGAGCCAAACAATGATTTGTACAGTGGTGACTTCGAAAATGTATAGAATATTGATAAGTCCGTTTTATTAAGAATCGTGCAAAATAAATTTTCATCGTTTTTTCAACTTTGTATGTGATTTTATATATGAATATACTAACTTGAAATACTAATGTGTAAATTGTAAAATAATACTTTAAAATAAATTATAATTTGTACGTTATTTCATTATTTTCACCATTGCTAAATTATAAATATATTTGTCAATGATATTTATATGAAATTTTAAATATGAAAAAGTATTTAAAATGTGTTATCTGTTTAAAATAAAATGTTCTTAAATTATTTAATTTAAACTTTATTTTGTTTAATGAGTAACATTAAGTTTCAATTGTATGAAAAATGAAAATTTTCATGTAAAATTTTATTATTATTATTTTTATTTAAGAACAATTACATTGAATTATTTATTTATTTCAAATTCTAAATCATTAAAAATAAAAACATAAATAAACATAGAAATTAGAAAAATTATAATGCGCGATTAATTTATTTATAACAAAGAAGATAATTTTATAAATATTAATTTTGTTTTAATAATTTATAATAAATCTTATTCAACTTAGGATTTGAATTTCGCGCCAATGCGCGCGCATTTGCAATAAAACTTGCAACTTCATTTTGAATTGTAATACTTTTGATTCTTTGTATATAAATATATAAATATTATGGGGTTTTTTTTCCATAATTGGGTTAATATTTGATAAGAGGTTATTTCGGTGCATTGTAAATTCGGCTTGGTATACACCATGCCTTAACATTCTTTCGACTTTAAATACACACATCTTAAAATTTTTTTATATATTTATGTTCCTTCATATCTGCTTATTTTCAATATCAAATATTTTTCATTTGCACTCAAATTCTTGTCGTTAAATTTAAATACAGTTTCACGAATTTTCCACTCTAAATTCGGTTGTGTGTGAACGGCTTTAGTTCCATGTGAACACCTCATAAGGGTAAGACGGAGCGAGGCTGAGAAAGATATCTGATTGACAACTGATCCGGCAGTAAACTGAAACATGTCTCAGGAAGATGATGTTGGGTTTTTATACAAAACAATGAGTAAGTATTAATAATGTGCGCCCCAATTAATTCAACAATTGTTCGATATTTTTTCTTGTCATTAAGTCAATTCCTTATCGCGATTCGTATCTAATGTGTAAACTGAAATTTATATCTAGTCAAAACGAACATCTTGTGAAAACGTTTTGAAGAATGCTCATGCAAATCGTCATGTATACATGTTTAATACAATTTTAAATACGGCATTTCATTTTAAATAAATATTTTTATTTATAATTTGTCACCATGCGTGGAAATAGGTTAAGTTATTGAGTATTTAAACAACATGTTTTCGGCTTTAATTATTGATTCAGTGCAATGTTTAATGGTTTAAATGTTCTATTCAAATCGTGGAATATTAAATTATTTTTTTTTTATTTTTTATGTTTTAACCGAAATATAGTACAGTTTTATTTACTATTTTGATTATTGTACAAATATCTATTTGTATACAAATTTATGTAATTTTTTGTTATTTATAAGTTATTTTGTTTTATATAATGGATTCTATTTTTGTTACGAGGGGAAAATTTAAAGGTGAATGCACAAGTAACATTTTAAATTCCAAAAATTTATATTATTTAATAGTTTTAATGCTGCATTCGATGGGTTAAAATTGATTTAAAACTACTCAAGTATTGGATTTTATTGAAGTTTATATTTTAATTGGTTGATTTGAGGAAGTTCGAAGTTAAAATGGAACAATGTAAATATTTACATTTTAAAATACAAAATGTAATCCTGTATTTTTTGTAAAATTAATTGTTTTTAGGACAAAATGAAGAATTCAAAGCAACGTTTAAATGACACTCGAAGGTCATAAAAATGTAATTAAATACAGATCAAAACAAAGATTTATTTTCATAATTCATAAAAAAAGCCAAGCTTTTTAATATGATTACATGTATTATAACAAATTTAATCAACAAACTAGTGCATATAATAATTTTTAAGTGTTTTTTCATAAAATTTTAACGTTAATAGATTTAAAATGTATCAACCTTTTTTTATTTTAAGGCATTTAATTTCCAATAACAATAATACTGGTCGCAATTAAAATAATTAAGATTACTTTCGAGGCAAAGTTTTAATATATTTAACGAAATTTGACTTTATAATAATTTGCGTATTATTATAAATTGTAGTCGAACGAGATCCAAAGAAGAGAAGAGTTAAGCCGATCGAACCAATGCTTGACTTCGATGTTGGTGAAAGTTCGGATGACAGCGATTTTCGAATCGAAGACCACTGCGAAGAGTCGGATGATGATTCGGCAGATTCCGAAAAAGGTATTTAAATTAAAGTAAAATTATCGCACCCAATGTATTTATTTGCAAATTAAGTATAAAATTTACAAATTGTCATTTAATTTGCCAATAATATTATTAAGCAATTAATTTTAATCGAGCATTGAAATTTATATACACAGAAGTTTCCGGTCCCAATAAAAGCAAATACGTGGAAGTATTTGGTTCTAATAATAGCAAATGGGTGGAAGTCGAGTGTATAGTATTTATATAATTAATATATACATGGGGAAAAATAGTTTGGATTAAATCTGGATGATGTTTGGTTAATTATTTGGGAAAAGCTGGTTATAATCTGGAAAAATTCTGGATATCATCTGGTTTTTTATCTGGATAATGGGAAATATTCCAGTTTCAGATGTAATTTTAGGAGAAAAACATCTTGGTTGCATCTGGATATAGTTTGGATATAATCTGGACCAATGTCTGGATAAAAGCTGGATATTATCTAGTATCAAGATGAATTTCCTACCAGAAGAGGTCTGGCACGTATCTGGATATAATCTGGGAGTAATCTGGATTCTGATCTGGATAAAGGCCGGATAATATTTTACTCCTAGACGTACTATTCGATCAAAATTCATCTGGAATATATCTAGATTTTATGTGGATATAATCTGGACCAATGTCTGGGTATAAGCTGGATATTATCCCTTATCAAGACGAATTTTCTAGGAGTAATCTGAAATATTCGATGATAATTCATCTGAAATATATCTGGATATCCAGCTTTTATCCAGACATTGATCCAGATTATATCCAAACTACATATAGATGCAATCTAGATGTATTCCGCCTAAAATTACATCTGGAACTCGGACATTTTATAAATAAAATTAGTCCGTAAATCATTCACATTAATAACGACATACGTTTAGATGAAGAAGAGGAATCCGATGACTCAAATGACTCACTGGAAGATCCCCTTCTGGGTGGGAAGGAGAATGCAGGGATGACTGTGAACGATGTGATTGAAAAAGCACGACAGCAGGCGTCCAAAGGCATCGCTCTTGATGAAAAGTTGAATAAAACATTGATATGTTGCGGCTGTTTGGGTGACAGAAGCGACGATGTCAATGAAATTGCGGAGTGCGACGGATGTGGGGTAACTGTTCACGAAGGTAAAAATTTGTAAATGATCGAATGAAGATGAATTAAAAGATTTATTAAGAAAAACTTATGAATCTGGATTATAATTTAATGATAATTAATATAATTAATATGTTCAATTAATTGAAAATAATTAAGTTTTTTCATATTAGCTACAGTTTTGTTATTATTATATAATATTAATTAAGTTTTTAATAAATAATTATTGAATGATTATTTGCATTTAGGTTGTTACGGCGTAACTGATGTAGACAGTTTCTCCAGTACCGATTCGTTATCGCAATCAACTCCATGGTTTTGCGAAGCTTGCAGCGCTGGAATTGAGGATCCGTCCTGCGAACTTTGCCCCAACAAAGGTGGAATCTTTAAAGAAACCGATGTTGGAAAATGGGTTCACCTTGTTTGTGCACTTTATGTTCCTGGCGTCGCTTTTGGAGAGGTAAAACATTGATCGATTAATTCATTAATTGATTATTTGGTCTTGGAATTCCAGAGAAAAGTCGATTATCTTTAATGATGATAAATAAATTTTAGTTATAGGGATAGGGATGTTAGGTATATTAGCAATTTGTTATCCATTTAACATACGTTTTTTCGTCATACTGATTTTTCTGATATTCTTTGTAAGTAAGGATTTATTCCAGTTATTAAATAAATGAAACAAAAATTAGTTTAAGATACTCCCTGGTGGAAATGATTTGCTGAGAATTGCTGAAAAATGGTGAAAAACCTGCTAAAATTGGGACTTTTCAGTAATTTTTCAGTTTTTTCAGAACTTTTCATCGTTCATTTCCACAAGGGCTCTTCAGATAATTGGGAAAATAATATAATTTTACTTTTTTCAGGTTGATCGATTAGCCAGTGTCACACTTTTTGAAATGGCTTATAGCAAATGGGGCGCGAAACAATGTTCTTTGTGCGAAGATGCTCAATTTGCTAGAACCGGTGTATGCATCGAATGCGACGCCGGGATGTGCCACACATACTTTCATGTGACATGGTTGGTAATCATATCCATTTAATAACTTAATAATTCATTTCATTTTAATATTTAATACGATAAAATATCAATTTTATTACAAAATTGTTATCTATAATATAAAGCAGTACAATTTTTAACCAAAATAAAAATAATTCCAGTATTTCATACATTTATAAACTTGTATAATTAAATATCACATAAATCCAATTTAATTAAGTTTATAAAATAATAATAAAAATTATATTTGCAGTGCACAACGAGAAGGACTTTTGTCAGAGGCTCATAGCGAGGAAGTGGATCAAGCTGATCCATTTTACGCCCATTGCAAACTTCATTCGGATAAAACTCTTGTAAGGAGGCGTCGACGTAATTGGCTGGCACTGCAATTGCGATCGCAATATCGGCAGCAATTGTTGAAGGAACCTAATCATTTGGACACAGAGGAGCAGAAGCGTATCCAAAGAAAACTTGCAAAGCATCGACATAAATATTTAGCACTCAAAGCATCCAGATCTTTGCCATGGGGTGAGACCTTTATTCTCACAATTCTCTCTGATTGATTATTAATTAGAAAAATAATCCGAATAAGATATTTATTATTGAAATATTAAATTATTTGAATTGTAAACAAAATGTGTCGGAATATCATAAACATTTCTAATTTATGTTCACGATAAGATTCTTTTACTATAAATATTTATTATAATATCTAAATTGATATTCTATATTGATACATAAATAATAAATAATTATAATTTACTCATCTTAAAAATAAAATGTATTGGTAACCTTGTATGCTACCAACATAATTCACATTCACGGTGCATAAAATATTCTACTCGACTTGAAAAGAAAGTGTTTTCAGGTTGGTAACCCTTCGCCTTTGGCCACTTTTTTCCTTCTTAAGTAATATACTATAATATACTAAATTTATTGTAACAAATTAATATTATAAATAATAAGTACCAATTCTTTTTGCAGTACCAACTCAAAAAATGCCACGTTTGCTAACCACATCGGCGTCGGCTTGTCGTCAACTCGCGCGAAAAGCCGAGCTTATGGGGGTGGACACCACGGCATTGGAGGCGCAGGAAGCGCAGATGGTGGCGCTAGTGGACGTGAAAAAGAAATGGCACATACCGCCCGCCTTCAGCGTGGAATTCATCGGATATTATCTCGATCGCAATTTGCGAGTTTCAGCCTTGAAACGGAAGCTTCAAGAGTTACTGGACGTTAATTCGCAACTGTTAAGCGAACAGCAGATCTACGATAAGAAGTACGACGAAGCGATGAAGAATCACGAGGAACAAATGAAGAATAGCATTTTGATTAAGAGTAAAATTGATGTGTATCATAAAATTCTGAGATTAATGGGTTATACCAAGCCATTGCCTTCTGTAACGGATATAGCTAAACCAAGAATTCCTTCAACTCTCGGTATGTTTAATTCGATGTTACATATACTATACTTCCCCCATAATCATCGTTTCCCCAATATTCTTAATCCATTTTAACTGCATACCTAAAATTTGTCTACGATAACCAAGTATTAATGTAAATCTTTTGCTTTTAGGTACAAGTTTAGGTGTACCAACCGCGGCAGCCTTAAAAATGGGGGTCGGATTTCCCCTACCCATGAGTAAAGGGGGGGAAAATGCTCGGGAGGGTAAAGTACTGAGCAGTCAAGCCGAACAAAATCAGAAGAGCGAACTGACCCTCAGGCACCAGTGCGGAATTTGTCGAAGGTCTACGAATCAACATCTCTTAGCCAAATGCGACACGTGCCAGTTGCACTATCACCTCTCTTGCTTAACCCCACCACTGTCCCGGATGCCCAAAAAGACCAAACTCATGGGATGGTAAATATTATATTTCAACTTTGGCTTTATACCTTTGTTCGATAGTACGAACAATACTTTAATATTACACATCTTTAAAATTTTATTGAAAAATTTAACAAATTAATTCGTGTTTTAGGCAATGTTCCGAATGCGATAAAGAATCATCCGGGTCAGATTTTGATCGCGTGGACACATCGGCACCGCGTAAATTGCGACACTGCAAAGAAGATTCTATGGTGTCTACGCCGCCGCAAGATTTACCACCTCCGGCAGGTTCCAGCACGCCATTGGTCACGAAAAATGTTTCCAACGAGGTGACTTCCAACACGCCTACAACGCCGAAAGTGAGTTATCTTTATTTTTAACTTTTTTTTATGCATATGCAAACTTGATTAATTAAATTGAAATTTAGCTGTATCTGGTGCGTATGGAAATCGGCTGTTTCCAAGGAGACGCGGGCGGAAACTTGCTGGTTTCCGCCCTAGGATGGAAAGCAACTAGTTTCCGACCGCTTCTAATTGGAAACTTCTTAGTTTCCGCCCTAGGGCGGAAAGCGGCTAGTTTCCGTCCGCTTCTCCTCGGAAACTTGTTAGTTTCCGCCCTAGGGTGGAAAGCGGCTAGTTTCCGCCCGCGTCTCCTTGGAAACTTGTTAATTTCGTTCTTAGTTTCCGCCCTAGGGCGAAATATGACTAGTTTCCGTCCGCGTTTCCTTGATATCCAGCAAGTTTTCGTCCTCGTCTATAATCAGCTGGTTTCCCTCTTCTAAACAGGACGGAAACAGGCCAATTTCCGCACAAAAAATTAATAATTACAAAAAAAAAAATATAAAACTACTAAATAATGATAATAAAAAAGTTAAAGATTGCAATTTCATGTTATTAATTTACTATCTTTTTCTTCGATTTCATTGAAATCATTTCAGTTAACAATAAAACCGATGGGTCCACTTATCATTGAGAAGGAAGAAAATAAGGATGACGATTACAATGATACGACAAATAATATATCGCTGCCGCCGAGGGAAGGTTCTCCGCATTATATGATGGCGACGCTAGATGGCACTGATTCCATTTCACAAAGAAGCGCCAAGAAGCGTAGACGGTAAATTTAATCAATTGATTTCATGAAATTTTAATCTACAAATTTAAACGTTACGTATGAAATGTCGTAATAACATTTTCTTTCGCCATTTAATATACTGGAAGTATTATTAAATTTATTTTGATTAAATTGAATTAACGTCGATTTAACGTAATATAAATTTAAATTGAATTAATTATATTATTTATTAATTGCGTTATTTCATTTCATTCGGATTGGGATGTACAGTTTTATTAAATGCACACATAGCCGGGCAAATGACAAAGTTCAATTATCGGCAGAATCATTGATTTAATATTTCCAGTCCGGATGATTCGTGATCTATCAATTATCTTTTCTGTCACTTAATCGTACGTTAACTGCGCTTGAAACAAAATAGAAAGAGGTCATATTTCATATGGATGAGGAGTAACAATTTTAACTAGATAAATCAGTTAAAATAATTGCATTGATGAGTAATATTATAAATTACGTAACAAATTAATTACAATGAGCGACAACTTTTACTATTATTAAACGTAATTACATTATTAATTAATCAATTTGAATATTTCATTAATTTTGAATTTTGTGTTTATGATATTTTCATAACAAACCTAGACATCTATTAAATTCTCGAAAATTTATTTATAAAATAATCCATTTATTACATTTAAATCTACAACTAAAACTTAATTAAAAGTATTTAATTTATTATATTTAAATATGGAATACATAATGTTTCGTATGGAACGACTTTTCACAACTTATTTAATAGTTAAACATTTAATTTTTAGGGAGAAGCATAAGAGATATACGCCGGATCCAATAACAGGCGTGAAACAACGCAAACGAAAGCATAAGCGTAAATGTATAGATATAGAAAGTATCGATGGGCAGCCTGAAATACATAGAAGGATTACTATTAAGGTAAGGCGAAATCAAAAATAAAATAAGATATTTTATTGAACATTTGAGGAAGAAGCCAATTAAAATTTGTTATAGGCAAACTTTCATCAAACACTTATTTTGTTTTTCAATTTATTTTTATAGATTAAACCTATTCCTCGGCCAGAAGGGGAAGTAGCTTCAGATTCCAGCCCTCAAATGTTTATCGCTACATCGACGAGTACCGAAATACCCCCCACTTCTCCCCAACTGCCGATGGTCCCGCCAAATCCCCCCTCCCCGATACAATCGTCAATACCAATTGTTACTGGTGGAAGAGTCAACACGTCCAGAAAGTCAAAGGAATTAGATTTGTTAACGCAATGCAACGTTTGCAATACACCAGGAACAAGTCAAAATCTCGTTATGTAAGTTTTTTTATACACTTTTAATAAGTTTTTAAAGTTATAAGATGATAAATGTGTAATTAATTATGATTAAAAATTGATTTATTATTTTTTTTGCAGGTGCGACGAATGTAAGAAATGTTACCACTTTACCTGCCTGGATCCACCAGTCAAAAAATCACCAAAACGGCGTGGTTACTCCTGGCATTGTGCCGATTGTGATCCAAGTGTACGTATATAAATGATTATGTTTGACATTATCGATTGGCAAAATGTTTAATATTTTAGAGGAATGATTTTCTATTATCCAAATTATTTTTTTTATATAATTTATAAGAAAATACTTATGAATTTAGCTAAAAATACACCAATTCTGAATAAAAAGTTAACTATACTTTTAAAAATATAAAGAAAAAGGCATTAATTGCAACATTTTTCCGATTTGTTTCAGGTTTCTGAATCAGAGAATTAATGAGCGAGTCATTGAAATTCATAATTTTAAATAATTATACAATATTGACTAAGGTAAAAAGTAAAAAAAAAAAACACATTTTCATTTATAAATAAAACATTTAATAAATAGTTAACATTGTTATTTGGTGCCCTTCTGTATTATTATATATAGAATAATCTCGGTTTCAATAAAATGTTTTTGATCGAATTCAGAAATTATATTAGAGTATTTAATTGTAAATCGCTAATAAAAATATATATAAATATATAATAATTGAAACAGATACTAGATCGGCGCCATGGTGTAGTGGTAAAGGCGTCTGCTTGGCGAGTGTCGGGGCACGAGTTCGATTCCTCGCCTGGCGATGCCTTTTCACCACTAAGAACGGAATGGTGTGGAGTGTTCGGGCTCGTAGTGCAAATTCATTAAATAACGGGACTTGTACGACGAAACCAGAACACTCCAATACTCTGATTTTTTTATTTGATTTAAGATTTTGAGTGATTTAAATTGTGAAACTTGTTATATATATAAAAATAAAAGGTCAATAATTATCTTTAAAAAGATCTTTTAATCTAATTTTAATCTAATTTAGATATGATATATACATTTATTGACTTTGCCATGCTTGTTGAGCACGAAATACTTTTTATAAAGAAAAAAAGATAAAATTTATGTGAAAGTATAATATATATCTGATAAATACAGATAATTTCATTCAATATATAATGTTTATCATAAAGTAAAGTAACATTTACTTTATTAATAATGAAACGTACAACTTTTGATATGCATCATTATTGCTCTACAGTTTCGTTTCAACAGCAAGCATCACAATCTAAAATAAAAATAAAAAAGAAATCGATTTTAAAATAATCAATGTCATGTTGATACATTCTCAGACATATTTCATTCTCTTACTTTTTCGCCTGTTGATGTATTTTAATAAGTTTTAACCGTAACTTTAATTAATTTTCTATATTTTAACTTTCATTATATTTCATTTTTTTCAGATAGAAAATTGTTGCAATATTTGTGCATTAACAACTGCATGTATATTTAGGTAAATTTTTTCACGCTTATTGTATTGCATGATATCTTATCTGGGATATTTATCTGGATATTTATTTTAAAAAAAATCACAATTTGAGAATTATATTATATTTTTATGTGGAAATTGAAATATCCATGACTGTGCAATTGAAAAATTTTAGGTGCAATGTAACTTTATTTTTAATGCTTCTAAATGCTCGAAATTGAAAAGAAAAAAAAAAGATACGCGTCAAAAACGTTGCTCGACATGATATAATCCGTATTGAAATCACCGGGGCTAAATAAACAGACATTTAAGGGGATACGTCAGTCGCTTACAAGCGCCAGAGTAAACAAACAGGTCTAAAAATCGTGATTTCCCAATGACGTATAACAATGTATAATAAACTCATGGAAATAATATTAAAATAAACTATTATATACCATTATATTATAGTATATGAAATTAATTGTTTAATTTCAATTGTTTAATATTTAGATAAGGATACTTTGCAAAAAGAAACTAATGTAAAAGAAAATTTTCAGAAATATTTATAGAAGAGAATAATAATCAAAAAATCATTCAAATTTGTTTTAAAAGAGGTCTTAAATGAAACAATAAATTGTTTATTAAATTGTTTTTGTACATTATCATTGGGTGCTAATAATCTAACATTCTTAGACTTTTTTGTTTATATAAAAATGTTGCTTCAACTGAAATTCAATTTACTGGCTTAGAAAGGTTCAGACGTTCTGTTTAAATTTCTGTTACATTAATATGAATAAAATATTTATTAATATTAAATAAATAAATAAGTAATATTAACTTGATACTTTTAAAATTTAAAGACTTTTTCAATCAGAAAAAATTACTTTTCTTCTACTCGTAATCTCAGTAGAAAGAAAGACATTTTAATTATCACCAAACGTGCCATACCGAGTCGACTTCTTTTTCCTTGAGATTGAAAATATGCCAAATACTATAATTTTTTCATGTTTAGAATAGCCCAGAGGCTGCTGAGTTATAAACATCAGCGGTTTATGAATTTTAAATATGACCAGGCATACCTTAATTAAAGAGTCATAACATTTCATAAAAAGTGTCATTTTATGAATTGATACAGATTTTTTAACAGACAATTCATAAGAACTTGAGAAATTTCATAATTCTCCAGGAATTTGCATAAATTTTGAAAGGGTTCAAGTATGAAAAGTCGTAAGATGATAAGAAATAATAGAAGGATTATTAAAGAAATTATTTTTCACGTTATTTAGATTGGAATGCAAAAGTGTTAATCCAAGGTGCAGATTACCAACAAAATTCATATTAAATATGGATTTATATAAATGTTAAATTAAAACTTACTTTTCACGTTAAATCGTGAGGATTCATAGGAATAATAATGTTCAGCTTTTATAATTCCCTATGAATTTATGCATGAAATTTCATAAGTTCTTATGAACCTGTTCGATGCAAAATCCACATTAATTCACAAGGAGGCACTTACTCGAAAAGGTATGACTCTTTAATCTATTGATTTCAATGAATCACTCTGACGTAGTAAAATTGAAAAAAACATTTTTTTGTTATTATTCAATTATATATTTTTATTTTTGTTCCATCGTTTGCATTCCATTAACATTAATTTATAATTATAATTGTATTATGATATATTTAAAATTTTTATTTTATAAATATATGTTAAAAATATACATAATTATTAATAATAATACAAATTAATAATGTATAAATAAATAGTAAAGAAAAATATGATGGATAATATTACGGTTTTTATCTTTGTTTCAGATACATATCAGTTTTTTAATACAAATTACTGCTTTAAGCATAAAAATAGCGTTTAAATTTGGCGCCTTTTCTTTTATAATAATATATATTATATAATATATAATGTTTATAATATATAATAATTATTTACTATTATATAAATAAATAGTAAAGATAAATATGACAAATAATATTACTGTTTTCAACATTGTTTCAGATATATATTAGTTTTTTAATAAAAAATACTGCTTTAAAAGTAAAAGTAATGTTTAAATTTGGCGCCTTTTCTTTAAAAAAAACTATAATAACTTTTACTCGAAAATTGACATGTGTCCGAAACAAAGTTAAAAAAACCGTAATATTTTCTATCGCATTTTTCTCAATGAATATACTTTAAAATGTATCGGCAAGTAACGGCGAGCAATTTTATCGCATATAAATTATAGCATTTGTGACATTTATTGTTTTTCTTGCACCATAAATAAACTTAATTAATTAAACGTGATTGACGAGAAACGAGGACTTGCCTCGGCATAAACATTTGCGCCACTCTTTGTTATTGCGGATAATCTGGGAATTATTCCATAGTAAAAAAAAAAAAAGTCAGAAATTAATGGCGTGTTCCAACTTGAACAATTTCTTACATTAAAAAGGGACAGACAATTCTCTTCGGATAATTGCATCCTTTTTTAATTTATGAAAATGTACGAGATGGAAAACGCCATAAAACAAATCTATTGTTTTATTGCTGTCAAAATGGGGATAATTTCGATGAAAAAAACGTGTCGATATGCAGGATTTAATCGACGCCAACTTATGCTTGAAAATATTACAGTCCTACGTTATCCAAAGGCGACTATTTCTTGACTTGTAATATAATCTACATGATCTCCGACATGTTTTCTTAAAGTCTGAAAAGAACAGAAATAGTCGGACAAAAGTCTAAAAATGACCGAAAGAGTTTTAAAAGGTCTAAACGGGCTTGAGGAAGCTCGGAGGGAAAAAAGAAAAAAAAAAAATAAAAGTCCGCGATATTCCGTGAAAAGTCGAAAGGAATGAAATAGTTTAAAAAGCTGATAAAAAGTTTAAAGATAGTGGAAGGAAAAGAGAGAGAGGGAAAAAAGGAATTTAACGTTATTTTTTCTTTCGGAATTAACCGTTTGCAAGTAAGTAAACATTTGTAAACATTCCCTAAAAGCGCATAATATTTATGTATGATAATTCGTCAATATTTTTTTTCAAAAAGTAAAAATAATTTTCAATTTTCGAACGATTATATTTTCGTAATATCATACAAATATTTATGTAATATTTCACATAATATAGTGCAATATTATTGTACAATATTCTATAAATATTTTGAAATACAAATGGAATGAAACAGAAGTATTGCACGGTGAACAATGTAATATTTATAAGACATTTTCCATGGAATATTTTATAAATATTTGTTGTCATTAGAGAATTTAACAATATTCCAATCATAATAATAGCGCATAATATTTAATCGGTATTTTTTCTTTCGAAGAATAATATTTTCTAATGTCCGCACGATTATATTTTTGTAATATCTTATAAATATTTCACGTAAAGCATTGCAATATTATTCTGCAATATCCCATAAATATTTTGAAATATAAGACAAATATTACGCGGCGGACATATTAATATTTATAAAATATTCCCCGTAAATATTTTATAAATATTTGTTGCTAATTAAGGAACGTAACAATATTAAACCATCCTAACAGCGCATAATATTTAATCAGTATTTTTTGTTCAATAAAAAAAATACTTTCTAATATTCAAACGATTATATCTTCGTAATATTATATAAATATTTCGTAATATTTATGTAATATTTCACATAATATAGTGCAATATTATTATTTTGTAATATTTATGTAATATTTCACATAATATACTACAATATTCTATAAATATTTTGAAATATAAATGGAATAAAACATAAATATTGCACGTTGGACAATGTACTATTTTCCACACAATGATATATTTCATGGAATATTTTATAAATATTTATTGCCATTAGGGAGCGTAACATTATTCCGACCATCCTAACAGCGCATAATATTCACATAATATCTAATCAATATTTTTCGTTAAAAAAAATATTTTCTAATGCTCGCAATATTATATTTTTTTCTAATATCCCATAAATATTTCGTAATATTTATATAATATTTCACCTAAAGCATCGCAATATTATTCTTTCGGTTACATTTCAAAAGATTCCTATAAATATTTCGAAATATAAACGAAATATAACACAAATATTACGCGACGGACATATTAATATTTATAAAACATTTCCCGTAAATATTTAATAAATATTCGTTACCGTTGGGGATACAATATACTTGTACATATGTTAACAATACATACAAATATATATATATATACAATAGCATATATATATATATATATATATAAAAGTATATATATATATATATATATACTCAACAGCCCTCCCAGCAATGCGGCGCCGCTTCGTCGTGGCACTACAAGTAAGTCTCATGCTGCGGGTCGCGGCTTAATGTTGTTGCCGTGTTTGTGGCGCCAAGAGGAAGGCCGGTTTCAATAATTCAATATCTCGTGCGCGCTTTCTGGACGTTTAACGCGTAGTTCAACTTTGTCACCGTCGCGTTTTAGTTTGCCCGCCCGATAAAGCGCTCGGCTCGTGTCAACGATTTTACGGTCCTCGCGTCAATTAAATAGATAATGATTGTTTCGCGGAACTCGCGGTGTTACTTTTTGTACTGAGCGTCGCGGCCGTTGATAAAATTATACGTGAATGATTTTTCAGTCCTCGGGAAAGTGCATATGGCTCTCGCAAGTTCGTCACGTGCGGCACACGGAGTTTCTCGTTTGTATATTCCCTTTTTATATGCATCCACGGACTTTCTTTTCGTCTCCTTTTCTCTCTCTTTTTTTTTTTCATCTAAACGCGCTTGTTCTTTTTTTCTATTTCTCTCTCTCTCCTTCGCTCCCGCACTCTCTCTCTCTCTCTTTCTCTCTCCGCTTGATAATTCTTTATTTACTTTTTCTCCCTCTCTTTCTCTCTCTCTCTCTCTCTCTCTCTGAATTCTAACAATCGTTTATTTACATTTTTGTTTGTCTCGCGTTTGTTACAGTTCTCCTTCGGGCTTTTCTCGGTATTTGACAATTTAATCCTTCTCTTTCAGTTGTTCTTTTTCTTTTTCTTCCCTCCCCTAATGTTATTTTCGTTTGTGTCGCTCGTTTATTGATTTAATAAGATTATTTGTTAGTGATTTAGGTTTGATTCATTGGAATGTGACATATTTGTGGGAGTGTTGGTCGGTTGAATTTGACGTGAAACGAGGTGACTTTTTGTTATCCTTTTTTATTTATTTGAATTTATACATTCTGTTCTTTAACCGAAAAATATTAAATTCAATTTGGTAAGTTTATGGTGATTAATATTTTATTAAATGTTCGGAACGAAATTGATTTTAAATATATGAAACGCGGAATTAAAGTCGTAAAGTTTTAATCGATAATCGAAATAATTTAATTTCCCGAAAACTTCCGAATCGATTATTTTAAATTCCAACTTCGTTCCGTTCCGTTTGATATATTTTTTTTTGTACGGGGGGTTCCGTTTAATCGTTTTCTATTAAAAAGTTAATCAATTTATATCAGCGTTATCTCTTTGTCCTTAACTAACGATTGATGCGATTGTAATATTTAATGTGGGCAACAAATCTAAGACCGCTTCGAGTTGTAATTGGACATGGTGTCGAATGAAGTCATAAATAATTTATTGATATTAATTGTTTAATGGACATTTTTTATCCCGCGCAAATTGAATTCAGACTATTAACGGTTACTCCCCTGATTAGTTTCATATTTTTATTCGTTTCGTTGCGGACATTGTATACATTGTTGTTATTATTATAATTATTATTATTTTAAATTATTTTGGCGCGAATTTTTGAATTGCTTTTAGCACTTTTTTTTTGGTAATTTCATGTAAATTATTTTTTTTATAATATAAAGAATAATTTGAAGTAAAAATTAGTTAATGTTTGTCAATTTAATTGAATATTTGTAATTTAATAATAAAGTATATTATTTTCTTTTTTTTTCTCTCTGTCTATCTCTCGTCTTGCCACTTTCCGTACTTTTCTTACTAAGCACCAGAAAATGAGCGTCGTTAAGGGTTAAATGATCGGTGACCTTTCATATCAACGACAAAAGTACCTTAAGAAACGGTATTAAAATTGACCGCACCGTGTTTTGAATTTTAAGAAATGATTTATTTCAAATATTGTCGGACGGATATTGTGCGTCGATACTTTATTCCTCTGGCGTTCTGGATAAATAATTAGTTGAAATGAAAAAAAACAAAGTATTTGACATGTCAAATTTCATTGACTTTTTTTATTACTTTAAATATTTTCTACTTTTCCAACATTATCAACATTAAATTCTCCATTTGTTTAAAGTAAAAAAATACAAATTTTTAATTTTTATTATTGTTATTATTGTATTAAAAATTGTTTTTACTTTGACATTAAAATAATAAAAAAAAGATAATATAAATATATAAATATAATATAGATAAAAAAAAAGATAATACAAATATAAATATAAATAAATAAAGATAATATAGATATAAATATATTAATATAATATAAATAAAAAAATATAATATATAAATAGCATTTTAAATGTCAATGAATTATTTATTGAGTGTACACATTTAGACAATAAAAAAAAAAGGCCTAAAAATATGCTTTGTGCAGGACGGCATTCCGGAAGTAAAATATGAATGAAATTTCTATTATGAGACACCAATTCGACACTCGTGTCATCGGTTTTTAAAAAAAAAGCTGACGTGTAATATTAACTAACGCTTGTTAACGGCAGGCCGCGTTACTCGTCCAGACATTTCTTCGTGTCCTGAACAAGATTTCGACGTTTTATTTGTCAATTATTGCCAACTTAATAACGCATAAATTATGCAAAAAGAAATGTTAAATTCAATTTAAAATTATTCAAAATCGCCTACCGGGAATTAAATGGAAATTGACTTTTTAAGTTAATTTCATTTCTTTTTTTTTTTTTTTTTTTTTTTGAAAATAAAGAATGAATAGTTTTGCAAATTAAAAAGGTAAACAAATAATAAATTAATTTTTACTGTATTTAAAATTCATAGTAAATAATAAAGTTTGTTTACATTATGTATTTTGAATATGTTTTCATTCAAATTTCAAATAATTTAATGATGCAATATATTAAATTTAATTTCAATTTTTGTTTTGTTTTGTTTTTTTTTAATATCATTAGGAAAGTTTCAAAATTTGATACGCGCCGTTAATAAGTTTCTACTTTCAATTAACAGTTTGCTGCGTTCAATTGTCAATCTCTAGCGTTCAAATGTCAATTATTATAACGTCCGAGGGACATTTAATATCTTTTTAATGACTGCATTGATTTCCCGGTGCAAAATTTGCATACACAAATCGCCCAGTGCTGTTCCTAAATGAATATTTTGAATGAATGACGTTTCGCGATTAATAAATCTTTGTCATTGTTATCATTTAATTGTTTAAAATATTTTCAGTTATCAGAAAATGTTATATCGCTTTCTAATATTTAAATCTTCACAAATCTAATAAAAATGAAACATATATGGTCCATATATGATACGTATGGTTGATATATGAGTCACATATGGTCCGTGATGAACCATACATGGTCCATATTTGATACATATGGTTGATATGAGTCATATATGGTCCATATATGAAACATATATGGTCCATATATGAAATATATATGGTCCATATATGAAATATATATGGTCCGTATATGAAATATACATGGTCCGTATATGAAATATATATGGTCCGTATATGAAATATACATGGTCCGTATATGAATCATATGGTCCATATATGAAAAATATATGATCCATATATGATATATATATGGTCCATATATGAAAAATATATGACCCATATATAAAATATATATTGTCCATATATGAAAAATATATGATCCATGTATGAAATATATATGGTCCATATATGAAACCTATATGGTCCAAATGTTTTAACAATTTTATGTAAGAAAATAAAAAAGTTCATATATGTACATATAGGATATACATGGACCATACATGGTCGATATATGGTCGATATATGGTAATAATTGATATAATATTCCAACCATATATGGTTTCAATAATTTCCTTATATTGAAATTAATTATTACCATATATATGAAACATATATGTTCATGTATGAATTAAGAAAAACCATATATAACCATGTTTCATTTTTACTATAAAAATAATAACAAAATATAGTAACAATTACTAATAAATGTCTCTCAACTGTATCTTCCCTTCTGCTGATTTAAGATTATTTTAGGATGCTTTTAAGGTGACTTTTCATGGCGCCCCAAGGGACACGACAAAGCGCCCAAAGAAAAAGGGACAAGAAAAGAAATGTGAAGTGAAAATCGGTACGTAAAGGGAATAACATAAACGATTATGATTATGATTATAGAACTCTAGTGGCCCAACCTGTACGAATGTTGATACGAAATTAAGCGAGCAATGTCGGGCCTGCTATACACACTTCTGGGTCTAGCAGCCAGTTCAAATCTCCACTGCGCGGTTCGACGCGAGATCAGCCCATGTACGTGTCGGCAACAGGAATTTCCCATCTCCGCGCCGGCGACTATTAATACGGACAATGGAAACGAAAGGAGCACCCACACCTACAATGAGAAGATCGAAGTTATTTGCGAGCGAATGACATCGTTCAATCAGATAGCGGAGGCGCTAAGTGGAAAATTCACCCCGGAACAACAAATATCGTTGCGGGTGTCCCATTCGCAGCTGCGGGACATATCCAAAAATGGCTTTAAGAACTTTCGCATGACGATAACCAGGCTGGATTTGACCAACGATCATTTAAGGTGGGTTACTATGTGTGACATTCGTTGAGAAAAAGGGAATATCATAAATTACCATTTGTTGTATCAATTTAAGGATATGAAAAATAACTGTTTTAGATACATTGAGAGAAAGAAGTATCAATTTTTAATAAAAAGTTTTCTAATCTAAAATTAGTTTATTAAAATAGTTATTCTATGTAGTTTCGTTAGTTTCGTTAGTTTTGTTAGTTTTGTTAGTTTTGTTAGTTTTGTTAGTTTTGTTAGTTTTGTTAGTTTTGTTAGTTTCGTTAAAATTTGTAATCTCTGGTATCTAATGTTTAATATTCTTTTCTCTCCGTGTATAAAAAGCAGTAAAATTGAAAAGCTATTTGGAAGCTTTTAATACAAAAGTATTAAAAACTGCTCTTACGATTATCATTTTTATCATTATTAATAGGTGAATACTTTTTATGAGATATCCCAAAGTGACTATGAAATGTTTTTAATTTTACTATTACTTCTTCTTTCTTCTTTCTTCTTTCCTTTTTGTATTATAATTATTTCACCCATGTAAAAATCAATATATATGTGGCATATATGGGATATATATGTTTAATATATGAGACATATATAGAGCATACATGGGACATATATGGCAAATATATATCCAACATATAAATGTTTACATAGTCATAATTTTTCATGACTTTTCAGTCTTAAGACGCTTAGAAGTTTGTCAATTTGTTAATTGTACACTTAGTTTTTTTTAGGTAACACTTTGGAAAGATTCGAGAAAGATAGAATAATTGATTATTCCGGGTAGAGAAGTGGAATAAAAAGCAAGTCATGTTTTCCAGGACATTTGCTTAATTATTTTAAAGTGAACAAAGCGTTCCCATGACGACAGTCAAACTTCAGTTTTTCAAATTCATAATCGAGGAAACAAAGACCTGAAAATTTAACGAGCAGAAGTGGAAGTAATTTTGGTTTATGATTTGCAAAAGTCTTCTTCGTATAATCATTTAATTATTTGAATGATTGAACATTAACGTTTATAAATGCTGATATCTCGAATTACTGGACAGATTATTAATACAAATTTCCAACAAAATTTTTCCTCGATGTTTCCAAGTGATTGGTAACATCTGCTCTCAGCTATTTGACATTCAATTTTAATGTTTCCCTATTAGAAAACATTTGTATTTCAATCTTGTTACACACCTTCGAGAAAAAAAAAGTGTTAATTTTAGATCAATAACTTAGTCATTCTATGTTTTCAAATGCGCGGACTTTTTTCTCCAAAACTTCCTCACTAAATTGTAAAATTTTCAATTCCTAAATTATTGTTTTATCCGTTGACTATTTTACGGTTTATAATTAAAATCTCTTCAACTATTTAAAGATATTAATCTAACATCGTCCGAAAGTATATTCTAACTTTTTTCGATTAAATCTTAACAAATTTCCAGTCAAATTTCACGGTTTTTCAAAACGTTCGACTGAATTTTGGAAATAACAATTGGCCCGGCCGAACGCTGTTGAAATAAATTGCCATTTAAGTACCGCAGAAATCTGAACCCAAAAAGTGATATTGCGTAGACTTTGCCTTTTTTTTTTATTCTTCCTTTCTTTTATTAATATCAACAAAGGGTCTGTGACAATTGGGTACGCGACAATTTGGCGGGACTGATAATGAATGCATGATTCGCAGTCGGGGAGTCGCTGAACTGTTGCGTAAATCTCATAATATATAAATACGATATTTAGAAGAATGCCTGCATTTTACAAATATTTTTCGCCGCGTACCTCGCGAATGACTTGTTTGAGATATTTTTACCAGGTCCCATGGTCTGCAACCTCCCCCCTCCCCCCTCTTTACCCCCCCCCCCA
>JABFPN010000331.1:0-51830 GCA_022817305.1 Leptoteleia sp. ZL-2020 | reverse complement strand
AAATTTGAAAATCCAACACGTACCTAGTCTCCCAAATAGGGCGTGTCTCCAAAACCACCATTTGGCAAATTTATATATATATATATATATATATATATATATATATATACATTGGGCATTAGAATAATTGCAAGGTTGCACTAAAAAAATTATTAAAAAACCCAGTTTTATACCAGATAAATAAATTTTAGAATAAAAACAATTTTTGGAATGTTTACTTACTTGAAAACCATATTCAACTAAAATCACATTGCTTGGAATACTGTGAAATTCAGACTTTGAATGTAAACCGTTCGAACATAATAACAAAGTTGTGTTCGAATTTAAGTTCAAGATATGCCAAAGTTCTTGCAAACAAGAATAAGATTTAAATAATTCGGACATGTCTGTTTCAATGGTTTCATTAATAGATAGATTCGAATCAAGATTGTCTGGCTGAATCAGTAAACTGGCCAACCGGGGTCCTACATGTACATAACTAAGACTGGGAAACGAGGCTAGAAGTTCTTGAAAAATAGGCCACATAAGTGGTAAATGTTGCTGGCCCACATTACTATCGACATCTAGGACTGGCACGAGGTCTAAGTGACGATCCCTGAAAATCAAATGGAGTACATTTCTTATCGTTTGGAACAGAAATATAATTGAAAATTAATTATATAAATAAAATCGCATATGTATACCTGCAGTATCTGTCCAAGGTAACCATTTCAGATCTTGAATACCTAAGTTGCCAATCGCAACTTGGCGTCAGTCGAGAATATAAGTGTAAATGTGAAACTTTAAACGATGACCAGAGATCCACAGTATATAATAAATAATCTAGTGTTGGAATTCTTCCTCTAGGTGAAATATCCAACAGAATACCTCTGTGCACGAACCGAGGCTCGTCCTTGATCAAAACCGCCTCAAGTTCGCAAATTTCTGGTGTGTTTGCGTTTTTGCTCAGTCGCAGGATCTGCACAAAAGTGCAGACTGCGTAGTGCAAGCCTGCGAGGCTACCAGCGCTGATTTTGACAGAATGTTGAGAAACATGCAGTTGGTATCCATCAGCTACGTTGAATAGTTTTCTATTCACAATGCACTCTATTCTACTTTCGCAAGACGATCTGCCACAACTAGGCTGAACCTCGCCAATTTTTACATCGCAATTTAGGTCGAGCAAATGCGACCTGCTTATTTGCCAGACGTCCAGTATTCGATGTATTGATTCACTTCCCTATATCAAAGAACACATTTTTGTTGTTTCATATTGACATTTGATATAATTATATTACTTAACGAGGAAAAAAGTAGCTTTAAATTGGTAACCCAAGCCAAAAATGAAAAGCTACCAATCTCAAACTACTTTTCCCGAGTTGAGTATGATATTTTATTCACCGTGAAAGTGAAGTATGTCAGTAGCCCTGCAGACTACCAACGTACATTATTTTAAGGCGAATAAAGTTATTTATAATAATTATTTAGTAAATCTGTTATTATTAAAAATGCTTCAATAAATACTATGTTTTTATACTCTTTCAATTATCAATTCAAAAGTTATTAATTTGAGCACCTGAATGATTGAAATAAATAATTCCTTTCCAACAACAAAAGGAGGGAAATGGTTCAACTCGATGACAGTTTTAGGTTTTGGCCACAATAAATTGTAAACTCCAGTTTTTTCCGCGGCATTGCAAATTGGACTGACATTATTAGTATCACGAATCGGAATCTCGTAAGGCAATTCTGATGATTTGGCCGATTCAATTGACAGCTGACTGATGTTAGATGTCAAGTTTTTTGGGCAGAAATTGACCTCTGCAAACTGTGACGTCGGACTGTGCATGATATCGTTGTTTTCTTTTGGCATAAAATTAGGCAGATATCTCTGAATGAGATTTTGTATTGCCTCATCACCATGCGACAAATCGTAAGGCGTTTTTCCTGCAAATGTTCTGTGCCCAAACATATTTTTTTATTAACTTTATGAATTAAGATATTTAAATAACTATCTTGTAATTAAAAATATGAAAATATAATTAAATAACAATTCAAAGGTGAAGCAAAACACAACAATAGTAAATAAAATTAAATAAATAATTAAAAGTACCCTTTTATTGCTTCGATTAAAGGATTTGCCCCAGCATTTAATAATTCTTGACAAATAGAAGCATCACCACGAGTTACAGCATCATGTAAAGGTGTTGCTCCACAACCATTTTCAGAATTAACATCAGCTCCTCTATCTTTTAATAACAAGAAAAAATACATTAAAAAAGTAGTACAGAGAAAATGAGTCAAAGCTTGAGTTTAATCATAATTTATAATATACATAGAAATGTTTTATAACTATTACATTTGATCAAAAACAGGAACTTAAAAACATTCAAGTTAATATTGCATTTCAGGAAAAATTTGATAATTATTAAGAAATTTGTCATTTTCACAGTTGTACATTTAAAATGTAAATTTCATTTGTTCTAATTTACCTATTAAACATGAAACTATTTCTTTATTTCCATAACAAGCAGCCCAATGCAAAGCTG
Organism: Leptoteleia sp. ZL-2020; assembly: GCA_022817305.1. Lineage (NCBI taxonomy): Eukaryota > Metazoa > Arthropoda > Insecta > Hymenoptera > Scelionidae > Leptoteleia > Leptoteleia sp. ZL-2020. The sequence goes on along the minus strand of JABFPN010000331.1, from coordinate 49,302 downwards.
TATTTTTGCTTCCATCAGAATCCCAAGAGTTAACTCTAATTCCAGCCGCGAGTAACTGTTCAACTCTTTTTATTCTGAAATTATAATTTTTCATTTTTGAACTAAGATATGTAAACACAAACATAAATTTTAATCATAAAAACAAATATTTTATTAATTTTTTGTATAAATTTTAATTTACTCTGATGCTGCTGTAGCTCTAAGTAACTCCTCTATATATACTCGGCGGATTATATCATTTGCTGCAACGTCCACAGAATTAAAACCCTGTGAATTTTGAACTGCTGGATTAGCTCCGCAACTTAATAGTGTTCGAACTACATCCACCTGATTTATCTTAAAAATAAATATAAAATACCATAATATAAAGTTTTAAATGTAATATAATAAAATTAAAAGACATTATTTAAAAATTATTACTACAAGTAAAATTGTACACATATTTTTTACACGTTAATGATTTAGGATATAATATAATTGATTATTGTTTCTAAATATTCATTTATAATTTCAATATAATGTTATGATATTTTTTTGCATTGTTATTACATAAAGATTCTATTTGGTTAAAAAAATTACATTTATATTTCAAGTTATCTAAAACGTATTATTTCTTTAATTTCTGATAAATACCTTTGAAGCATATGATAAAAATGTGCCTTCTTCCAAAATTGGATGATTTAAAATCTTTTCTTTTGTAACACCATCGCCTATAATTTTGTATTTATAAATTAAGAATCGTATAAATGTTTATTTTAATATTATCAACAACTTAAACAAACGATGTTATTTTTTATACTGTTTCTGAATACCTTTTATTTGTTCTTCTAGAAAACAAAAACTTTATTTATTTAACAATTTTACTTTTTAAATAAGGTATATTTTACCTTGATATAAATATCGATTGAGAAAAATGACTTCATTTATTATTTTACAATGACTATGATTTTTTTATCCTCTTTTTGTACAAACATGAACTACTGAAACTTTATTTTTTTTTATGTTTTAACAATGAATCAATACACTTTACTACTATAATACATGAAGTCTTAATTTTTCTTTTCAACATAAACTTATTAATAAAAATATTCACAAAGTAATTAATCTATTAAAATTCAATCCCTATTAAGTGTGAAAGAAGCATTACCAAAACTATCCAAGAATATTTTTTATTAATTAGTACTTATTTAACAAATTATAAACCTGATCATAATATATATATACATATATGTATAAATACGGTAATTTGTAAAGTTATTATTGCATTAATAAAATGTTCGATAATAATAGATTTTTATAGGTTTTAGTTTGATGAAACGAAATATATTAATAAATCAATAAAAATGTAATTAAAATTGATGCCTTGATAAGAACAAGGTGAGGTTATTTGTAAATGACAGATGAGTGTTTACATACACGCGTCCAAGAGGGACCGAAGAATATCGGTTCGACCGTGTTCGATTGCGGTTCGGATATTTTCGTAAATATCTTGCATGACTGTTTCGTGAAGTTGAAAAAACTTTATTACAACATTTTGACACTTTGTGACACAAAACTAAATTTTTTAAGATGAAAATTGTTGAATAAAAGCTCACTTTGTCGTTGACATCAGCATGTCAACTATGGGCGCCACCTACAAGCATTTTTCCATACTTTTGAAATACCCGCCAACGAATACAGCGCCAATATACATGAAGTTATATCTTGGATTCTCGTCATATAACTTTTCAGAAAAAAAGTAAAATGTAATATCAATATCTTTATTCTTACCACATAAAAAATGTTACAATTATTATTAATTGTTTACTATGTTTTATTTCTATAATATTAAATAATCCTCAAATTAAAATGTTGATTTTTCAAACAAAACATATTCTTACAATCTATAAATATTTGGAAACAAAATTCATTAAAACTTACAGAATTTCATACTTCTTTTCAAATAATACCACTTTTAGGTATAAAAATGTAATAATCAAGTATGAAAAATTATGAAATATTAAGAAACATTTTAAAAGAATTGTGAAATATTTCTATACAGTAAAATAACGAATCATTCAAAAGGCCTAATAAGGATCAAACAGAATTTCCTTAATAATAATATATAATTCAATAAGTTCAAACTATTAATGAATTAATATGTATTTACATATAAATTACATACAAATGCATATAAACATAATTTTTATTTACTTCCTCAAAGAACTTATCATTAAGAAAATGTGTAGATTACACACTACAATTTTAAACAAATTTTTCCCATTAAAATAAATGAAATGAAATTGTAAAACATAATCAACTCGCTATAATCTTAATTTAAACATTCAAATACATAATCAATAATTAATATGTTCTGCTATTACATCATTATATCATAACTTTAATTAAAGAACATTTGAATCTCACTCTAAATTGCAAAAATTTAACGTCGGCTTAAAAAAATATTTCTTGCAAATTTATCATTTGTAATCCGTACATTTTTATCTTATCCATATATGTATCATCATAACTGCTGTATTACAAAAATCGTACATTCATCCCTTAATCTAATATCACAATTATTTGAGACAGTCACAACTTTATTATAGTTTTATTTTTAACGCACAGTTCTTATTATTTGCGTAGAAAAAAAATTTTTCATCACAATTTGTTCGTGAAATAATTTTCATTACTCTTTTGAGAATCAATACAATCATTATTACATTATTATTTTTGTTAACAAAATTGCTAAACATTGCTGCAGTAATAACATTTATGATGATAAAAATTGAAACGTCTTTATACTTTGTTGAAAATGTAACAAATGTGATTACATTAACTTGTAATTCAACACAATTTACTAATAAGTACTCGTAACTTAATATAAACATATTTACTTAATTTACGGAAGAACATTTTCATCGAAATAAATAAGAGAACAAAAAGTTCAACTTGAACGAATGTTGAACATCTTCGTTTATAATTCAACTGCTTTGGTTCAATTACTGTTTTATTTTAAACTGAAATAAAACACTGTAGGAGAATGATAGAAGATTACTCATCCCTTATCTTGAAAGCCAGGAACTTAAATACAATCTTCATGCTGAAAAATTATACGAATAAATTATATAGATTGGAGATCTGGGCACAAAGATTATAACAAATGACATAAAAATTTAATAGAAATCCGTATCCAGAATTTATAGTTAATGAGAAAAGAACAAGAATATAGTAAATAGTTAGATATCGGTGATGCAAATCCTTGAGGCGGATTTCTACAAAATATAAAAAAATTATACAATTAAAACACGTGAGAAAAGTATAACTCCTTTGGGATTTAATTTATCTTATAAGTTATATGCACAACCCTGGTGGAAATGATTTGCTGAAAAATACTGAAAAGTCTCAATCTTAGCATTTTTTCACCATTTTTCAGCATTTTTTCAGAAGGGAAGGCTCTTTGCCATATATAAGTAATAGATTTACATAGTTTATACAAATAGAAATGTATTTTCATAAACTATATATTCGCAGCACGTGCACATATATAGGTGTAGTGTAGCAGTCGCAAGTTTTTGTAATACCCTGAAGTCTAATATTATTGTTAATATCCTCCCATTAGAAGTTATACTTAAAAAGAATTTTTGATATTAAATTAAGAATATAACAGAATGTATGAAACATACTAGATAATACGTAGAAAAAAACAATTATGAATACTTTTTCGAATAATGTAAATTGCAAATACAAACTATAAATTTAATAACTATAACAAAATTTATTCATTATTATTTATTAAATGAATACAATGAAACAAAATTTTTACTTTAAGGATAATATTAATTTTAATCTGTAATATAACAATTTATTTTTTTTAATTACTCTATCAAATGTTCAATTAAATTTAGATAGATTAAAAAAAATATATATATTAAAAAAATAGGATGCTTACTTGAAAATGACCGTTACAAACATTATAAGTAAACATTCACTTCCAAATATCAATGAAATGGTGCTTATAAATTTAAAATATGAATTCTTTTATTTAAAAAAATACACTATTTTACAGACAAAATGTTTTACAGGCAGTGGACGAAAAGCATTCGTGAAACGAAACGAAAAACATACGAAAATGTGTACTATTATTTTCATGTAGCGTACCTTTTCACTTCTTTTTCTAATCAATCACTTTTTAATTGTTTTCGTCAACAAACCTCAACATCTCGGAACGATGACTCCCAGTCTATGCATATTTTGCACTTTATTTACGTCACCTATATGTACACACACTTTATAAATTTTACGTAACATTTTTCAGCGTTTCCATTAAATTTAATGAAATTTATAATTAATTTATGTTTTCATTTATTAATCTTTTTAACTTAATATATTAACATGATTGCGTTTATCCAAAAAATGAACCATTCAAAATGATATCAATGGTTATTTCGATGAAAAAGTTTGATCAATTGTAAAATATCTGTTAAAACTTTTTCATAGAAAATGTCTGTCTGAAAGTAGACTAAGTAAAAATTGCTGATACCTTTCTAATTGTATGCTGCTTGATTTCTAGCCATTAACTTCAATAACGCGACGCTCTCTTAGATTTATTTTCAACTGCATCAATCATAAACAAAACATAAGAACTTTTAGAAAATTAAAATGTAATATGTAATTTCTGTTTTCTTGTCGCAAAATTAAACGCTGCACTTATTTGTTCATTATTTGAATAGCTTCTCTGCAAAATAGCAGGGAAAAAACAATATACATTTCTTTTTACAATATCTTCATAGGCTTTGACTGTTAGAAATTTATGTCAAATGCATCGTCTGACAAGAAAATACTTTTCTATCATCTTCTTTGTCTCAACTTGTTTTAATATCAAAAATCAGTACAAAAACTTATAGCTTATCGTTGTGAAGAGGTCTCCTTCTTAATTGTTCTAGCACGTCGATAATTCTCATTGCTTTATTCTTTTTTTTTACTGGGAGGGACAATAAATAAAGGAGTTTTGTTATGGTTATTTTAATCTGGCCAGAACAATTAAGAACGACTTTGTCGAGAAACGATCTCACGTGACATCTGGTATTCTTTATTTTAAATATATACAACAATGATATAAAATTTGAAAGATCAGCATGTCAATTTCTATTCAAGGATTACATAAATTATACTATATATATATATATATAGAGAGAGAGAGAGAGAGAGAGAGAAAGTTTTCATATCCCATTTGTTATCAAGTTAAGAATATTAATAAATTGACTTCTGAACTCCTCTTATATAACATATAAAGATATAGATAATTCTAAAAGGAAAAATTAATAAGTCAGCGTTAAAATTGAACGTAATAAAAGACAACGAATATAAAAATGATAAAATGTTACGAAAACCAAGGAGTTGCTAATCTCTCAAATTAACCGAAATATTGATTACTCAGCCAGATGTCGCCTAGATCGTTCACCGCATTCACTTAAAATAGTTACGCGCGCGTTCAGTGAGCTTCCGCACACGTCCGCGACTACTAACACTGATTCTTGCGGGTTGTTGGCCTTCATCCTCACTCTCTTCTGCATAACATTGTCGTTTTACTTTGCGCCTGCTATTGCGCGTAGGAGCGCCGCTGCTTCCCTCGCTGTCCTCATTGTATCGAGGTCGTTTGGCGCTCCGCCGGGACGATGAGGCAACGCTCGTTTCCATTTGCGTATTTACGCGGGGCATCCCTTTCCGTCGCGTAGATGTCGCTACCTGCTCCGTACTAGTGCCGCTAGTACTACTTGCACCATCCACTGCTTCAACATTGTTCTCATTTTCATTTTCATTTTCATTTTCATTTTCATTCTCAATCTCATTCTCATTCTCATCCTCATCCTCATTTTCTCCATCTTCCTCATCCTCCTCATCATCTTCCTCCGCATCCTCGCCACCTCGTTCCTCACTTTCGCTCGAGATCAGTTTCCTTCTGGTCTCTTTCCTCGATCTCGTACCCTTCTTTGAGATAACTTCTTCTTCCTCCTCGCTTTCAGACGATGATGAAGATGAAGACGATTCAGAATTTTTTACCTCGTCTTCCTCAATTTCCTCCTCTTCGGAGTCTTCGGTATCTTCCTCAGATACGCGGCGATTTTTCTGTTTGCCCTTAGTTTTTGGTTGCGCAGCTCGAGTGTTTTTAGCTTTGCTTCTCTTATTTTTCTTCTGCTTACCTCGAGTACTCGTACTTGGCTTGTAACTCTCCTCCGACTCTGACGAGTTCATAGAAATATTGAGAGTTTGACTACGAGTTGTTCTGGGTGCACATAGACTTGTGCTACTCTCACTGTCACCCGAACCGTCCGAATCACTTGCGTCTGTAAAGTTTTGAGTAGACGAGTGCGCCCCGGTTGTACGTGAGATGCGAAGTCGGATGTTTGGTCGAGTTTGGTTTGCAAGTCGCTTCGAGTGGCCATTTGTTATACGTGACGGTCCTGCAGATTTAATTATTTTACATTTTTTACACCAGATATTTTTGTAATATTAGTCGTAATGAAAATAAACGTGTAAATAAGATGATTTATAGCAAAATTTAAATAACATACTTGTCATTTTTTTTATTTGAAATTTTATTAACTTTATAAATTATTATCCTTCATTTTATAATATACTGGAATGAATTTTGTGTGCCCCTAGGGGCACGCTATGTTTGATATAGTTTTACATAATAAATTTTGTTATGTATTAGGATTTGTTATGTATTAGGATTGCAGTGATAGGACAACTGCAACTTCACGTTGAAGCTTTACTTTTTAAGAATGAAATTAAAACTTTCTTAAAATAAATTATAAGAACAAAAAATTTTTAATGATTTAAAATTAAACAATTATATTCTTTTACTAAAAATGTGGTATAGTAATTAAGAACATTTGTTTAATTACCCGGTTGATCTTCCGGAGTATTATTCTTGCTAAAATCTTCAAAATCATCATCATCATCGTCACTGCTGTCGTATGTTGATTTTGAAGGACCTAAATGACACATATTTTCAACAACTGACTCTACGCTAACAATTATATATTCATCTTATATAAAAGTATTAAATTCAACTCACCAGCTCCATTAGTTAATCTTGGTGGATTATTTTTTGGTCTTTTTGAACGTTCGTTTTGAACCGGAGCTTTCCGTTTTCCTCTTTCCGACGATTTCCAACTATTAATAATAGTTTTCATATGTTCCTCAAACATTGCGGATAAACGGATTGTCATGGAATATATCTGAAATACAATAATTAATTGTTGTAGAAATTATAAATATTAATAGTAAGCAGACTTTGTTTTTGTTTTATATTTATATCTATTTCTATGCCCTTTATATAATATTTTTTGTTCCTTTAATTTGAGCTTCCAAATATTTACAAACATTACTTTTGTATATAAGCAATATTAAAAACGTTTCATTCTTCAGTCCCATAGAAATTTCAAATAATAAGCAATTTCATGAATGTAAAACTGTTAAATTATGTTTTATATACTTTAATTAATTAATATTAACATAGTTTATTTGTCAGAACTAATAAAATATTTACCCTCGATCGTTTGTTCACATTATATTGTCTACTATTTGAAAATATTAGCCTCATATCTTTGGCAAAATCGTTTGGAGTTTCGTAATTTCCTCCTAAAAGATCTTCTTTAACAGTTCTTAAGTCCATTGGAGTGTCTATTACTCGATAATAATCAGGATGTTCCAATCGATCCACCGGTTCCCTGCACAAAAATAAATAATTATGCTTATACACAAAATATAAGAGAACGGATCAATTTATTTCATCAAAAGATAATTCAAGCTATACCTAAAAGGAATAGAATCCTCGCATTGCCACAAAGTATCCAATAACTGTCGACAAGCCATTTTCCAATCCTGAGATATCTCCTGTGCTGTTTTTCTTCGCGTCGTAGGTTTTTGTTGCGAGGTTGAGGGTTGATCTTCATCAGGGATTGCATCGATATCCGAGTCAGAAGATTGATAAGTATCAACTAATTGATGATAAATGGCAGGTACATCGAGTTCTGTGGGTTCTCTGTAATTTTTTTATTGAATAATAATAATTACACAACCTTACTTAAGAACTTATTCGTAGAATTAAATAATAGAATATGTTTCCATTTAAATTTATTAATAAAAGAAAATTGTATAATAAACTGATACGTTCTAGTTTAACAATTTGTAATAACTCTCAAGATGAAGTTTACAACAATAAAATAACAATTGATAAATGAAAATAATAATTTAATAATTTAGTCAATATAATTATTTACGTGTCTTAATAATCTTAAATATATAAGTTCATTAATAAAGCAATAATTTTATACTACTTACTTAATAATTTTTAAACATAAATCCGTGACTATTCTAGCCTGTTTAACAATTTGACTATGGGGTTCGTTGAATTTCTCAGCATTTGTGGCGAGATATCTGACGTCGAATTGCGCAGATGTGATTCGCCGATAGAAATGATTTTCGAATCTCGCTTTGATTGTGTTAAGGTCAATTGGATATTCAACAACAAAAGCGTAAGTTGGATAAATATTGAGATCAACTGGCACTAGGAACGGTTCAGCAATTGCTAGACTCATCACTTGATCAAGTCCACGTATTATCCTTCTGCAAGTACCTTCGCGATCTCCCATTGGCCACTCTTCGGCCAATGGGTGATAAAGCGACGCCTGAATTTCTTCCGGTAGCACTGGAACTGCACCACCTACCTCAGCTGGAAGTCCTAATAAAATATTTAAAATAAATAATATAGTATTTATTAAGCAGATTTTTATTGCTTATAAAATAATACTTTTGTAAATATTTTTGTTCTGTTTAGACTGAATAAAATTTATGTTGTTATAAGTAAAATTTATTACATACAATTAAATTTTATTTTTTTATAACTGTCATAAATATTATTCATGATAATATGAACATACTTTCTTCATCTATCGACTCAAGATCCCATGGACTCATCCGTTCATATTCGCCATTATCCCATCTGACACGGAAGCACGCAAAGTACGATTCTGGAAAAGCGTTGTCTAAAGGCTCCATAGATTGAATTTCACCCATCCACCAACCATCGTCAATGACACACCGAAACCGATCTCCAACGGACCAACTGCGAGCTTGCGCTGCGTCAAACGTCTGGCGCAAAACTAGAAAATCTAGTACATCGGCCATGTCGTGATATTTAATAGTGAAACTGTCACCAGTAAGACGACCATCCTCGTCCATTAGAGCTAGTTTCAGGCAACAAAGGCGCGGAGGACGGATTTCATACTTTATTCCAACAACTTTTACAAATTCTCGATCCTACAAGAAATTGAAGTCACAAACATCGATCATTTAAAATGAAGAATTTTTGTTACAGATTCAAAAATTAATTCTTTCTTTTTAAATTCTTAAATTTAAAATACTTAAATTTATGTAACTCTGAATAAGATCACATAAATGTATAAAATATCACAAAATTTGGACACAGTGACCATCAAGTATGCATATTTGTGCTGACGCAATATGTTAATGAAATTCGAAAAATCTACATTACTTGACTTTATAAATGTTTACGGTATCGCATTAATAACTTATATTATATACAATTAATTATAGGTTCATAATGTAGAATAACTCACTCGAATGTGCATTTTGGACCAAGGCTCGCACTTTGGACCTAATTCATAAACTTTTTTCTTTTTAACAGCATTCAAATAAAGTTGATGTCCTTGTCGGAAATAAACTATTTCATCGCCCATTTGTGGATAATACGGAGCTTTCCTTGGCCTCGTTTCAGTCAACCACTCCGAAGGACGATAAATTTCAGGTACTTCGCTTAGACCATTGGGCACTACTGTCACCTATTTACATCGTGATTTAAATGCTTAATTAAATAATTGATAAATTAACATTTTTTCTAAAGATTTAAATTATTTAAGAGTTCTATAAAATGAATCAACTAATTGTAATTTTATTTCTTCCATTAAAGAAAAATGTTAAAACTTTTCTCAATACTTACAAAAATAAAATACAAATAATAAAGTTAGTTATTCCATGATTTTAATTATTTGATGTTGATATCTTGCTATGTATTTTAATATATATTTAACATTTATAGGTATTTTAATAAAGTTTCGATTAAAGATGCAGATATAAATATTAAAGTTAAAATAATTGAAATTAAATTTAATTACCTTCTTTTTTGGTCTTTGACTTCGTCTTCTATCTGAATCACTGGGTGGAGTTACAGACCGCTTTTTCACTGGTTTTCTTTTACTTCGCTTTGGTGGCTCTAAATTCAATCCGTGATCCGCAATCCAATCAGAATATTCGCTACTGGCATCCGATGATGAGCTGTCAGAAGAAATATCATCATCAGCGGAAGAATGATTGCTGTTTGATGTCGCAGATGATGCTGAACTCGCATTCTCGTTCTATAAATAAAGGCAATAACATTAAGGAGTGTTCATAATATAAAAGTAGTGTTATAATATGTGTATTATTAATGTTATAAAAAAATAAAAAATAAACACGATCTGTACAATTGAAACCTCAAAATCTTCATCTTCTTGTCCATTTCTCGCAGCTCTTGTTCTGTACCCATGCCTTGCTGCATTATTTCTATTTCGCGTACGACTGTTTACTCCACCTACAGAAGACTGCTCATTTGATGAAGTTTGCGGCCTACGTTTCATTTCTCTTCTCCAGCATTCTAGTTCCATATCAGCCATTGATTGTCTATCAAAATAATTGTAATTTAAAATTGAAAACAATGTTATAAATTTCATCAATATTATATTATCAAATGTACGAAACATTTTGGAGAAAAGGAAGAATTTACTAATCAATTGAATGTGAGACTAATTAATTGAATGTTTTTGAAAATAAAGTTTTAAAACAAAACAAAATTAGGCATATGATACTCTCATTCCAAGGTCACATTCCCAATAGAAACAAATGCATTTATTTACTACTTACATGTATTTCATTTTTGTTTCAAGAATAGCTCTATTTATAGGTCTTGCTAAAACCGGTTTATCCCAAGGTGTGGTATTGTCCCTCTGCCAATTTCCACTGCTGTGTCGTACTCCTTCTACGTCTCCGACACGACGTAATACGGGTCTATTAGCTCGGGGACTAGCAATATGAAGAACTGGAGGATTATCTTGATCATTTATTTGATTATTCTCCGCAATTTGGTCGTTCGCCTCATCTTGATTATTTTCTTCAACGTCGATATTGTCTCCATCTTCGACTACGTCTATATTTTGTCTTTGCGCGAGTGCTTCAATCAGTCGATCTATATCCGATCTTGGCACTTGTTCTGGAAGACCTTCTATAACTTCTTGCATTCCTAATTAAATAAAAATATGATTTATGAACTGAAAACAGCTAATCGTGCAAATGATTTGTCATAAAAGAAAATCAATCTATGTCCTTATTGTAGAGAGAAATTAATAATAATAAATATTAATTTTAAACGAATCATTGATAAGTCACACGATTGATGAGTTCATAAAAATACCTCCAGCTCCAACAGCGATATTAGGAACTAATTGTTCACCGCGGCAATTTTCTCTTCCGGGAACTAAACGTTGTAAAACTGGAGGATATGGATTACCATCGACGTCAACAAGAAAAGGTGGTGGCATTAAATGGGGTGCTGTTTGAGTTTGTTCATCCAATACATAATTATTTGCATCTCTTATTAGCGGGCGATAATCTGTATGGAAGAACAATTCTTTCGGTATCTGAAATATAAAACAAAAGTATTAAATAAAATTCTTCAGTTTTTTAATTATGATCGAAATAAATACTATAAGCTTATAAATAAAATTAACATACAATTATATTTCACTAACTACAATAATGATGATAAAAGGAAAGAAAATATAAGACTTACAACTTTCAGCTTTTCTGCACCACTTCCAAATCCGTACATCAACAGGTGACCATGCATATCTGTGGCTGCTAACATTGTGCCATCTGGTGACCATTTGGCATCAAAAATTGCAGCATTACCTTGACCTTCTATGAAGTTCTGGAAACATGCGATTGGTTCCGGATTCAAGACATCCCATATTATAAGCTGTCCGTCATGCCCTGCGCTCAGAATAATACGCGGATCCGTCGGATGTGATTCCAGAACAAACACTTCATCTTTATGGCCACGCAAAACTCTCACCAATTCTCCAGATTTTGCATTCCAGACTTTCAGTGAACAGTCATTTACAGCCGTAACTATCCATTCGTCGCTTACATCCCAGCTTACCATCAATACTTTTGATTTTTTATTATTTTCATCTTCGGCTTGAGTTTCTCTGTTAAACGATAAAATATATTGTTTTTAAATAAAATAATACTTTAATTTTACCTTCATTCTTTGAGTATGACTTTTCTTTTGTTATTTAATTTTACTTTAAAGAAATTCGTCGCTTTACAATAATTATTATGCTTAAAATTAAAGAGTAAAAATAAAAGTAATATAATAATAAAATAAAAGGTATTATATTAGATGAATAAAGTCATAATAAAAAATAGATTACAAGTAAACGAAATAAATCGTTTTTAAATATAATAATATGTAAAATATACCCAGGCAGTTTGGTGGCCATAACTAATTTTGTGCTGACCCATTGCTGTTTCTCGAAATGCCATACATTGGCAGTACCATCTTTCGAACCAGAAATAAACTTAAGGTCACTGTGAGCCCATTGAATGCTGTCGACGGTGTCACTATGTGCTTCAACCTCAAGAACCCTACGTGGACCCTCTTCTCCAAGCATAGCATATACTCGCACATTATGATCTGCAGATCCCGCAGCCAAAAATGCACCACCTGGACTAAAAGAGGCGCAAAGCATTTGGGCTTGGCCTGGACGCATCTTTTCGTGATACTGTATAGGTTTAGGTCTAAAAAAATTAATTGTTATTTGTTATCAAACTCAACTAAAATACAGTTTTAATTAATTTATTTCAATTATTAAAATTAGTAAAAAAAATTATAACTATTACTTACTTATAGATTTATTATTCTTTAGGTAATAATTTGTAAAAGGAATTAAAAAAAATTACGAATTATTCAAAAAACTTACTCAAATACAACTCTTTCACCCGGCTTCTTCGTGTGTGCCCAAAAAGCAACAGAACCATCGCTGCTAGTTGATACTAAGTAATTAACGCCATTGCACGCGTTTGGACAAAAATGTACAGAAGTTATCATTCCTGAATGTCCTGACAGAACAGCAACCTAAACCAAAGAAAAACAGATTATTTTATACGCGAAATAACCAAATATAACCTTAATGTACATTTAATTTAATTATAAATAAAATTAATAAATACATAGACAAAATAAATGAAAAAAGTTAATGAAAAAATACTTGGATTAAAATATTAACAGATGTTAAAACAAAACTATTCATATTTAGAGACACATGACCGATTATTTAATGTCTCAAAAAAAAAAACAATTTCTTATAAACATCAAAGAAATTTGAATTCAAGGAAATACTATTAAAATTTCAAAATTAGATGGCATTGTTAATTGAAACTCAACCTTCCCACTATTAAAATGATATATAGATAGCATATGTACACCACATTTCCTTGAAAATAAACATAAGAGTATGAAACATTGGTTACACCAGCTTTACTAATAAGTTTTAGTGTAACCAAGAAACGAAACACTATCAACATCTTATATACATTGTTGTTATTATTATTATATATGAAACTCTAGCCGAAACTAAAATTTTTGGTCAAAACCGAAACCGAACCTTCGGTCGGTCACTAATCTAAACATATTTAAGTAACTTTTATAAGTACCGGTGACATGGTTTGGAAACACCAAACTCTTAAAACACGATCGAGACTTCCCGCTGCTAACAAAGTGTTATCAAAATTTACAACGATATCCATAATTTCAGCAGCTGCGCCTCGAAAAGTGGAAAGCAACCTTCCATCCACGGAACTCCATACTTTTACCAATCTGTCATCGGCCCCAGTAATTATGTATCTACCGGTACGATCAAAAAGTACGCAATAAACGGCAGTTAAGTGGCCTAACGTATGGCGGTACAATTGCATTCGATTGTAAAACGATGTTTGTACTGCTTGATTCCTTCGAAGAGGTCCGGAATTTTCTCTTCCTTGAAGTACTTTTACTGCAAATAATTTCAGAAAATTCAAAATCAAGTTAAACTTCTGAGAAAAGAAAACTGGTGCTTTTTTTTTAAAACATTAGACATTCAAAAAAATTATTGATACTATTTGTGAGGGTATGAAAAGATACAATAAATAAATGGTAAAATTATTTCGTAAACAATAAATAATCACAAATATAACAATATAAAAATTTACATTTTATATTCAATGTTTAAATAAACATTTAAAATAAAATCCTTAAAACAAAATACTTATCAGAGTTAAATTGGGCTTTTGTTACTCTCCATATTATATTATAACATATATTTTTAGCGACAAGAAATACTTTATAAAAAATAATTATATTTAATTAAATATTTTTACCCAAGTTGTGAGTTCCTTTGAAATTTGGAGGATCTAGGAAAGGTCTTCCATTCCATCTTACAGAATAATGGTCTATGCCATTTTTTTGGTAAAGAATATCTGAAAATAATAATAATTATTATAATACTTAAATAATAACTAAATAATTTATGTTTTAAATATTGTAAATAATTATTAAATGCATAAAATGTAAAAAATTACTTATACAGGTTAACGCTAAATTTTAGTTTATATTCATAACTAATTAAATGATATAAATATAAATTTTTACAAGAAAAATGAAAATTCACTAAATATACATACAAAGAAAAATAAAATGTATGTTTAAAATAAAGCCTGCTTTATGTAGTTAATAAATATATAAATGTTACTAAATAAAATAATAATTAAGAAAAATAATGACTAAAGAGGTTACGTAATCAGAACTATTTTGGTTGTTACTGTTAAGTGATTTAAGAAGAAAAGGTATGTTATTTTTATAAATGTTTCAAGATATAAATAACTAATTGATAAAACGATTTTCTTTAATGCGAAAAATGTATAATAAAATAATAATTGAAATAAAGATTATAAAATTATTTTACAATATTACATTCACCTTCTGCTGTGCGTAGTAACGATTGTTTCCCTACGCCTAGTAAAGAATAAGCTCCAGGTATGCAAGGTGGTACCTGTTTTTCTAATATAGGTCCAATTCGAGAACATATTTTTAATAAATGATCCGCTTTGATGTGAGAAAATTTTGCTTCCTATTAAAAAAAATACAATTTAAATCAATTGTTTTAGTCCATAGTAAAAATATAACTGATAAAAAAATTGATCATTTTAAAAGAAAAAATAGTAGATCTCTATTATTAACAACAAATAATATATATTATTTAATTAATCCTTCAATTTTATTACTTTAATGTATATTTAATTATTTTGTAAAAACTTTTAATAAGCATTTTATTAGGTATATTAAATACTAAAGTATTTCAGGTATTTTTATGGTATTATTTTTAATGAGTATTTATTTTAATAAAATTCAATTTAATTCTTATCAAGTGAAGTAATTCTATATAATTGTATACCAATTATACAATAATGTAAAAAGCTCAGGGGTGAATAGCACAATGTATTTACTTTTTAATGACTATGCATGGATATAGATTTTCTCTTGCTTTCTTTTAGATTCTCTCAACATTACATTACTACGTGGTATATAATCTCATTTATAATACATAAAGAATTAGACTTTGATATGTGGTGTAATGCGGCAATAAGGAATCTTTTACATATCAAATAGAATAGAATATATGAGAAAATAATGTTAAATTTTACATTACTTTTTATTGAATTCGATTTATGATAATTTCTTTAAAGAATTCTAATTTAATAATAAATATATTACACATAAAAATACATACATAAAATAACCTTAATTTAAATGTTTAACTCTTACACATTTTTAATTTTACATCACTTTTTTATCATATATGTACTTTGTTATTATATAATTTATATATTTTTATATCAGTTTCCTATAAAAATTTTATTATCTGCAGATTAATATTTTAAATACTCATAATAATTTCTTTTAATTTTTATAACAAATGAACATTAGAATTACCTAGATTATATTAAAATCGATAAGTTCTTTTTTATATACTTAAATCTTTGATCATTTAAAAAAATAAGTAATAAAACTAAAAATACATTAATTAAACAATATCAATTATAAAGTTTAATCTTACACAAATATAGTTATATTAACTTTAAAATATTAATGATAAAATTAATAACAATTACAAGTAATTAATAAATTTTATTCAATCATTTGGAATTTAAATGCGATTTAAAAATATATAAAAGGTGCACGATTTCAAATATCCCGCCATCACGTAACACAGATTCCACGACTTTATTATACAACTTTGATCAGTCACTGATTCCTAAAAGTTATGAAAGAAAAAAGGACTGAGAAAAAACAAAATAAAAATAAAAAAAAACAAATGTGTGTTATTCCTCGAAAACAAACAAAAGTGAGGTCAATCTCAGTGCCTCGCAAACAATCTCATTGATCAATTCATCCAAAATGGCGGAACTTCCAAACCATCTTTACCATTGGCTTACTAAGTGGAGGGGATGTATATTTGCCTCAGATGCACCAGGCTACTTCTCCGCAAGGCAAAGTGTCCCGAGAAGAAGAGAGAGAGGGAGGGAGGGAGGAAAGAAAGGGGAATAGATCTGAGATTTATATTATACACCGTAAACAATAACAAGACCCCGCCATCCAATCTCTACATGACAGATGTTTAAAAAACAAACAAAAAAAGTCCCCGCAATTTATCTTCAAAAGAATACCCGATACAAAATTATTTTTTTAATTTTCTACATAAAATCTTACCAATTCCTCAAATGATTGCCTATGAGAATTACCCTGCCAGTCGAGACGTTTCGGTAAAATCTGCAAGAAATAACAAACAATGAGAAAAACTGCCAAAAATTTGTAGGTTAGTTGAGTGCAAAATAACATGCGTCAGTCTTGTGTTGTTTTGACAAGCCGAAGCCACGTGCGACACAAGCGGTTGTACCCGGCAAAACGTCAACGAGATAACGAACTCACCTCAGCTCGCTCCAATTCGCTCTTCAGCACCTGCAAAAAACACCAACAAACGATTAACAAAATTCGACCACACACGCGCTCGTCTTCTCCGCGAAGCATCGTCCGCCTCGTATACGCTTTAACATCGTCGCGGTACCTACCTGAGCGATTTCCTGGCACGGACCCGATGAAAGATATTTTGCGATGAGGAAGTAGAGCTCTGTGAAACATAACAATTCGAATTAGCGTGGTGACGTGAAAGCGCACGATTTTCATGTTAATCGCCTATGATTACGCGCGGCTAAATACCTGGTTCGATTGCGGACTCGCTTCGGCTTGTCGAGGGGTCCATTTTGAGGCTCGTTTTAATCGCGCGTTTCCCCTGTGTTGATCAGAGTCCCAGCGCTCGGTCCATTTTGGTGTTACGAGTTGGCGTACGAGCTTCTTTATGACGAGCGCAAGAGGGCTGAACAAGCGACCACCACACACACACATATACGCGCGTATTCTACTCGGTGTTTCGTTTATCCTTGCCACGAAGCTCGGGTAGATTCGCGTGGTATCCGTTTCTGTATCAACAGTGTCGCGCACTCTGTACGTAGTACCGCAAAACAGTCATTACAATACTTCCGAGTCACGAGCAATAACGACGCGAGATCCGCGAGATCGCATGATACGGTAGTGTAAAGACATCTACGTTGCATTCGAAAGCTACTTTGGTGGTGGGGGGATTAGGCGCTAGGGGTAGAGTGTCGCGGGAAATTCAAAACACTACTCTTTATCTTGTTTGATTTTTATGAATATTTTTGTTTTATTTTTTATTGTTACAAGTTCGAGTACATCAGTGGGAAGGAATTTTATGAATGAATATTGCAACCAATATAAGAAGTTAAAAGATTAACAAAAATGAATGACAATGTTAGTAAACTAAAGTCAGACGTTTTGTCAAATTTTTAAAGTATTAATCTTTTCGTTCTATGTATAAAAGTAACCCTAACAGTGCATAATGTTTATATGACAATTTACTGATATTTTTTTAAAAAATAAAAATATTTCCTAAATATTCAAGTGTTATATTTTTGTAATATCTAAAAATATTTTGTAAAATTTATGTAACATTTCACATAATATTATTGTAAATATTACTGTAAAATATTCTATAAATATTTTGAAATATAAATGGAATAAAACATAATAGCAATTTTTGTTGCTATTAGGGAATATAATTTACAATTACAAATTTTCCATACAAAAATATATACTTTGCTTTATAATAAAAACGTAAAATTATAATCTCAATAGAAAAATACTATGGCAAATATTAATATAAAAATCATGTGTTATCTGGATGAATCATTAATATGAATTAGATAAAGAAAACAAAATTTAAATTAACGTCATATTAGATCTCAAAATAATTTCTAATTAATAATTTTGTTTTTAATAAAGACAATGAAAATGAATATTAAAATAGTTTATGTTAATATTTATCAATGCGTATCATTTATTTATATTTATATTTCTTCTTTCCATTCCTTATTTTAAATTTCCAACTATCAATGAAGTTGGTCGATTGAGCCTTCGATATTTCAAAATGCAATATACAAAGGCTTGAACGTAGTTTCGATGGATCTGTGGCACAAACTGACGATAACTAACAGAACTGTTTGCACTCCCTGAACAGAACGTTTTTGACATGCGACGTGTCAAGTTTGTCAAGACTGTCATTTAAATATATTTGAGTTGATATATAATAAAGGTACAGTATAAATGGATAACACATGTTCGATATTAATTAATCAAACTTTAAACACATTTTCACTTGTGTTGTCAAACATTCATTTTAATTTACTGCAAATTCATAATCGCACACATCATTTGCATACAAATAATAAAAAGTATCAATTATAAAATATAATTTATTCAGTTTTATCGATAACGTGATGTGTATTGACTTTGAACAGGCAATCAATGAACATTTGTCATCAGTGTAAAATTTTTAATTTTCTTATAACCTTTATGAAATGTTTTACTATTACTTATCATTTAATATTAATTTTTTTGTATAAAATTTAATTGTCAATTACACTTAAAACAGGTAGTAGTACCATGAATACTCATTAAATAAAATAAATGAAAAAAAACTATGCGTTATATCATTAAGATATTTGATAACAAATTAAATACCATATTAATAAGGTAATTATTTAATTAGTTCAAGAATGTCCTGGATACGAGAAGGCAGTCGAAACTTGCTGCATCTTTTTGCTATAAAAGTTATGAAAGCAGGAGAAATACCAGAACATATAGCATTCATAATGGATGGAAACAGAAGATATGCCAAAAAAATTAAATCAGATAAAATCATTACAGGACATACAAAAGGGTATGTTTATATTTTTTGAAATTAACATATAATATACTTCTGAACGTCAATATTGAAACAAAATTTAAGTAAAGCTAAATATTATATTTATTAATACCTTAAAATTACATTATAATTTAAAAAATTACAAAGTATAATATTAATACAATACTCTAATATTAATAGTTTAGCATAACATTAACATTTTACTCTTGTCATACTTATTTGTTGTATATAACATATTTTAGGTTTGATAAATTATCAGAAACATTACAATGGTGTCTAGATTTAGGCATAAGTGAAGTAACAGTTTATGCATTTAGTATAGAAAATTTTAAAAGAAGTAAAGAAGAAGTGGACGATTTGATTGATTTAATAAGACAGAAGCTTAGAAAGATCATAGAGGAAAGGTATGTTTACTTAAAATAAATGTAAATGTTTATAAAATTAATATAAATATTTACTTTAAAAAGCAATTACAATGATATTAATTTTAACACCTTTCATTCCAGTGAAAAATTACAAGAAAGAGGTGTTAGAGTTCGTATATTAGGAAATGTTACTTTGTTACCAGCAGACGTTTGCCATTTAATTTACGAAGCTACGGAAATTACTAAATATAATGATAAAGCATTTTTAAATATTGCTTTGGCTTATACGTGTAAGTGCTGATAATTAAAAGTTAACAGTTAAAAATGATTAAAATAATTATTAGAAAATATAGTTACTTTAAAATAATAATATATTACAATAAGCATTAAAACATATTAACTTTAAAACATTTTTTGTGTAAAGTTTATCAATAGTTAAGTATTGTGCCAATTTGAAAGTAATTATTTGACATTTAATTGCAGCAAGGGATGAAATTGTACGAGCTGTAAAAAATATAACGATAGGAATCCAAAATGAGGATGTGCAGATTCAAGACATTGACGAAGATTTCATTAGTCAATGTTTAGATGCGGAAAGATCCCCAGATCCTGATTTATTGATTAGAACTTCTGGTGAAGTTCGACTTAGTGATTTTCTTTTATGGCAGGTTTGTTCACTGTCTAATTATAAATAATAATAATAATAACCAATTGCTCATAATAAGTATAAATAAATATATAATAATTACATTTTTTAACATTAAATGCACAATTTTATAAACATTTAAATTTTCTTTTCAGACTAGCAATACTTATATGCACTTTGTAAAATCTTTATGGCCTGAGTTTAGTATTTGGGATTTGTTAACTGGAATTTTTTACTACCAATGTTCATATGAAAAATTAAAAACTGCAAAATCTAATTCAAAAACCATAAACCTTGTAAAGAATGCATTTATAAGAAAAATTCACATTCAGCATCTCCAAGAATTGAAAGAAATGAGCGAAGTTGAGGTCCAAGCATAAAAATACTTTTAAAAAAAAGTGCATTTTTCTATAAGTTAAAAAGTGTTTGTAAATAAAAGTGGGTGAAAGCAAAATGGGATATATTTATATAATATACTGATATTCGGAAATGATGTATTTTGAAATTTATGCAATAAAACAATCAAACCAATATTCTGAATTGATGGTTAAATGAAAGAACATGCCCTTTACATAAATTATGATCTTTTTATTTCACAGTACATTGCATATCAAACAAAATTTTGGACGAATTTTCATGTACATCGAATATGTCTCATTTAGAAAATATCCAATTTTTTCAACATTTGTTTCGGTTTTTAATCGGCTATAATGTGATCAAAAATTACTTTAAAGGCATACCTTATATATTCTTTATAAATCTACATATAAATATAGTTTCTCGTATACAAATTTTAATGTTTCATCATTTTATAGCACGATTTGTAATATACAATTTGTACAAATTCATTTTTTCATCGCGAACCTGTAAAATGTTTAACATTAATTTATTTTTAAACGATTTACTTTACATTTAAACGTTCATTTCCTTTAATAATTAATATACTTATAGCAATTATTTTTAGACAACCTTAAATAAATAAAATTCCTCATATTTTTTTGTAATTCATTTATTACAAATAGCCTTGTACTCGAGTAACTTTATTTATAATAAATTACAGTACAGCACTCACTTTTAAGTCAGTCAAGTCTCATCTATCTAAAATGTAAAAGATAATAGTAGAAAAAATGTTTAAGATAACGAGATTCCACTGCATCCAAAGCACATTAATTTGTAATTAGTTTTCAGTAAATCATTATAAGAAACTCTTTATCATAATTATAAATATTTAACCTTAAAAAGTAAAAATATCAAGAAGTAAAAATATCACCAACTGATTAATATTTCGTTCTATTATTACTTTATTATTTTGAAAATAATAAACTGAAGTAAAATTAATGAATTTTAACCAAATTTTATTTATTGATTAGAATTTGTTTAATGCGCTGTAATATATGTAATATATTGTATAATATTTTACATATATTATAATAATGCAATATAAAAAGTCAATAAATAAAACTTATTTTTATCATAAATATATTGATTCTCAGTCAATTATAATTGAAACTATATTGTACAAATCATTACAAGTCATTATTAAAACTTAAGCTGTTTTGCAACTTACAGCTTACATTGTTTCAGATAATAAATCACATAAACGTTGTATAAAAATCTATTAAATTAAATCTAGTTTTATTGCACGATATATGTCTGATATTTACTACTATAAACCATTTCTTTTTACTTTATTAATTATTAATTATAATAATAGTAACATAATATAATTTTCATTAATACTGCATCTACTCGACTTAAATATTTATTTTGCAGTGAGAAATGAAATAAATCCCATGATTCGTTTTAACACAGAGTGTACTATAAAATACACACTTTGTAAAATACTCGAGAACATTTATCTTCACTTTTATGAGAAAGCTTATAATGCATTTTACACTGAGAAAAATATTAGAAAAAATAATCAGATATTCTACAAAATTTAATTATATTTAATTATAAGTACGCATTAATTTTCATCTATTATATTAATAAAATTTACTCTGCATTATACACTTTTTGTTGTATTTAATACATTTTATGTTTCTTATATCATATAAAATATTTTTTTTCTTATAAAACTTTTCTCAGTTTGGCTTATTTCAAAAAAACACATATAAAGTATATTTCTAAATTTCGTACACTACAATGTGGTTATACCCTTCAAAACAATGCATAACATGTTCAATTGTTAAAACTAAAACAAAAAAGTAGTTAAGAAATTCTCTATTAATAAAAATATTCCTAACAATATTTGAACAGTTGCCTCAGAAAGATAACCTTTATTATATTGTGTTAGCATGTAAAATGTTTCACTACAGAATGTTTTTGGATCCTATTCCAAAAAGCCAACTTTTTCAGATATTAGTAATAATAAAACTAAATAACATGAATCTTTGCAAAGTGAACTGTTTTGTCTAAAAATCAAGATCCGTTGAAAAGCTATTCATTTGTACAATGATTCTTCACACCTATAATTAGAAAACGCTATTTTTTTTTAGAGAAAATTTTGTGTTCATTGATAGATGATTTAAATTACAGATAAGCCTAAATCAAATTAACTTTATTTAGTTTCATATATTATCATGATTTATGTTTAATATCAATGAGAATTTTTAATGTTTATCTACTTAAAATAAATATAAATTACAAAACTACAATTTCCAAGCATTTTTACTTTTACGTCATTTAAACAATATTCTTTTGCAATGTACATAAGCGAATAACTAATTCAGTTTAACATTATTTCTATATTATTAACGTAGTAATCACTTAATTAAAAGATTTCAAATTCAGAACTAAATGCTTAATTTTGTAGTTATTAACATATCTTTATACACTCGAGTCTCATTTAGTGGGAGGTTTCGGGACCGGAAACTTTCCCTTAGTGGGAGTAGTGCGTCCAACTTTGTAATACGTATTACGTAATATGTAAACTACATTTAATTTTATTTAAATGTCCATATTTTGCATTTTTTTTAATAAAATGTTATTACCATATAATACAACGTACTTCAGATAAAAAAAGAAACATCGATAAATAATAAATATCTCACCGATGTTCAGTGGACTGTGCAGTATACCCTATCAATAGTTATAAAATATTAATATCATACAATAATACAAAATGGTAAAATATTTTTTTCTATTTTGTCCATACAAATATAATTTTGTCTATAAATTTCATTTTTTATACATTGCATGCATACATAAACTTTATTTATTGCAAAATAATACTTTACAGTATTATTTTAATGTCGAAGATTTAAATGCTTGTGCCAAAAACAACTTGCGTTCATTCTCCCACTAAGAGAGATAATTTTGTCGCACTAAGGAAGACTTAAGTGTATATTCATTATATCAAACTACAGTATATCAATCTACACATTTGCAGTAAATAAATCATCTCAAAATGAACTCAAATTTTCATTTGTTGAACCTTTTTCAACCTTTTTATTTAGAATTATATGTTGGATGGTACGACCTTCTCGAAGAAGGCTGTCTCTGCCTGGACAAAAATGACTGACCCTGACCAGCGCTAAGGGCGGCTAATCTCTGATCCACAGCTTCCTTATGACAGGTTGCACTTAATCTATAAAACGCTGTGATCATCATTTTCTCTTCCATTTCTCTCAACAATTTATTCTCTTTTAATGCCCTTTCCATTTCTTCAATAATCTTTCTCTTTTCTAGATTTTGATTTCTCAATAAACTAATTTCAGTGGGTGAGGCGCTATTCTGCTTGGGATCCAAAACTTTAATGACATTTTTAGCTTTCTCTACATATTTTTTATATCTTTCATCCAAAGCCGCAATTTCCATTTCTTTTCTCGTTAGATTATCCTGCAATGTAATCATTTTTTGTTGTAGAACTTGCAATGATGACATCTGCTCCTCTAACTGATTATTCAAGCGTTCCTTTTCCTCTCTCTCCTGTCGCAACTCTTCTTGCATCTGAGCCAGTTTTACCTGCAAAGTAGAATCAGCTTTGTTACCCGCGCCAGTAGCCTCTTCCAGCTTTGATTCCAACTCCAGAATCCTCTGGTTAGCTTCTCTATTTTGCTTTCTGAACGTGTTGATACGTTCCTCTGAATCCTCCAAAATAGCTTCCACGGTTGGAATTTTTTCTTCCTCCCCCTTTTGATTCAATTTCAACATTTTATTTTCATACTGAAGAAGAAGGAGCTTTTCTTTAACAGCTGGAGGAATCATTTCTGTATCAGAGACGTCGTCCTCTGAGCTTGGTTTTTGTATATTTTCAACCGCATTCAGTTGCATACATCTTAGTTCCTCATTAGTTTCCTTGAGAGCATCCCTATCAATGATTAGTCGATCTCTCTCACGCTGCAGCGCCCCCAGATTAGCTTCGAGTTTCTTATTCTCAAATTCCAGTTTGTCAGATTTGCTGCACTGCTCGTCCAGCTTCCGATGTACTTCTGCAAGCTGCTGTTTGCAAGCCTCTAAATGTTTGCGCAACATTGCAGATTTTTTTGCTTCATCTTCAAATTCAATTTTGGAACGCAGGTATTCAAAATTTTTGTCTTCGAGGAGCTTTACCTGACGTTTCAAATCAGACATATCTTCCATCTTTTTTTTGTAAGATTCAATTGCTAATTCATATTGGGTAACTTTGTCCGCAGTTTCTCGAAGAACATCCACTTCGTCTTTGAGTATGTTGGCACGTTCGGCTGCGCGCTGTAGATCTTCTTGACGACTTTGTAGGTCTAGAATTTCTTTCTCAAGCAATTCTACTTTAACTCTGAAAATAATTGATTACCATGATATTAAATTGGTCAAAGGGTATTCACAAAATGGTAAAAAAGTGAAAAGATAGAAAGAGATTTTAATAATTAATAACAATATTTGTTATTGTTTATATATTTTCCAAAATATAGTTGAAATTTGATGAAAAACTCTCACCTATAATCATCCCTTGAAGTTTCCATCTTAAACACTTCAACCTTCAGATCTTCAACTTGCTTCCTCAAGCCAGAATATTTCAAGCTACACCCGCTCTGATTAGGATTTTCAAATTCATCCATCCTTTCCTGCATCCTTTTATTTTCCATTATCAAACTTGCCTTCTCTTCCTGGAGCATATTCAACTGTTGATCCAATTCATGACACCTTTGAGCCAATTGATCCCTCGCATCCACTGCCATTTGTAATTCATTTATCAACCTCTCTTTAACGCCTCCATCCTCCACATCAATTGATTCCACACTCAAACTTGCTCCCAAGCTCAATCGTGGACCTCCATGCATGCTGCCTTCCAACTCCTGAATGCTCTGCATAATTGCCCTCTGCACCGACTCCTCCATCCCCATAATTCTTGTGATATAAACTTGTTTATTAATGCAATTAACAGCACATCCCAAAACCAGCTGCAGAAGACGTCTCAGTTCATTTTCATCACATTTTTCACCAATCCTTGAGGCATCCGGTTTGATATAACCGGACAGCTGTTGGTTCAAATTATCCGCATAATACTCCATAATAGCCTCCAATATTTTCTTCAAGTTACTAACTTTTAAACGCCAATTAGTACCTACGTCGCTTTTTATTTTTGAACGCCATAATTGGGTGAACCACTCTGGAGCTATTTCAGAAAGTGCTTCCGCCAGAGCAACTCCATCGCAAATGTCTTCAACATTTGAATGAGGTGCCTTCAGGTCAAAAGTATTCAGCCACTTGATTAAATTACTTACTTGTTGATCCATTATTGAAGGTCCAACGATGTTGAATTTGTAAAAATTAGATGAATCCACTTATATAAAATATATCATATTTTCAACCAAATATGTATAAAAATTAAGGCAGCTCAATTGCAGAGCATAATTAATTGAATTAAGTTAGTATTCCATATAATTCTTTTTTTTTTTGCCTTTACATTATATTCCAATGATTGGTCAGAATTATGTTCCGGGAGTAGTAGTTTAAAATCAAGATGTGTTCTTTGGAAAGCATCAAGATGTGATCTGATCCTAAATATAAAATAATCAGGAATTAATATAATACAATGAAAACTATCATTTTGTTCAAAATATTGATCTAAACGTTTATACAAAATTATATCATGATCTAAGAAAATGAGGTTACATAAAAACACTTACGTCAAACACTTTCAGATCCTAGATCACTTCAAAATTGATATAAGGAATCGCTCAATAGATCCGCAGATATTGTACTTCACAAAAAAAATAACTGTGAACTGTCAAACTACTTGCAACAAGGCATGAACAAACTCCCCCTACTGATACCAACTCCAAAAGAAATCATTTGAAAATTTACGAAAGTTAGGTTACGTTCTTTCGTTTGCGTCGAAGAGTTCATTAACCAGATGGGGAGGAAATCTGCCCCTTGACTCTTTGTCCCAGTCGACTTTTTCCTTTATATTTTATAGGTTAGGTCAATTATTACGGGCGCATTTTCGTAAAAGGTTTACGGTTGTTTTGACGGTCCAGTGGGTCGCGACTGGTCGCGACACTGATGACATTTGTGTTATTTTCGTCGGACAATGGCGTCCGATTTGGGTTGACCTAACCTCAATTGCACAGCTGACTGAAAGAAACGAGGAGTTACTACCGCACACGAGCACGCACGAGCGAGCAGTAAGCACACAACCCTAAAAGAAGGAAATTAGACGGTTTCGAGTGTTCATGAGTTGATCATTTTGTTAATGACGGGGTGCTCGCTGTATTTTGTCGCTTGTAAGTATTAATATCAATATACTGAGTTTAACTGCCAAACCTAAAGTAAGTCACTAATTGTTTAAAATTTACATGTTTATTTTTTTTTCATTTAAAACCCTTGTACCACTTTTGCCTTATAATTATTCCATTTTATTTGTATTATTTTTCGTTTGTTGTTTTATTTGTATTTAACCTTATAGAATTGACCATTTATCTGATTGTTATTGTTAACATTAAATTAAAGTTTAGTCCTTTCTTTTTCATTTATTGTCAAAGGTAATTAAAGTCTGCTGTAAAGGTATGAAAGAGAGCTCTTTTATAGTTATAGCTAATTTATACTTAGGTTAGAAAGAATTTTTTAAAGATTTTTAGAATATAAATATTGATTATATAAAGGAAAGCAATTGATTATTTTTTGAACGGTGTGTTATATAGAATGTTGGTTTATGATTGTTTTTTACTAATTAATTTCATTTACGTATTATATTCTTAATATTCTGTTTTAACTTATTTATGGTAAATTGTTATGGACTGTTTTTTTACTTCATATCAAAATCAATTGTATTGGAAAAGGAAATGTTTTTCTTAAATTTATCTGGTAATTTTTAATCCCAATTCATAAATAACAAAGTGTAATAAGAAAATTCAATATTTAGTGATATAAATTTATTATTTCCATTATTATTATGGATTTCTTTTTATGTTATCACTGTTAAATGTATATATATAAAAAATAAAAATACATCTAACCCTAGCAGTAGACTAAGGACATCAGATTAATTGTTGATGTTTTATATTGTGCTTAAACTTACAAATCTAATGTGTTATTATTGATGTATAAACCAATTATAAAATAACATATATTTCAGGCGATATATTGATTAAAAATACAGGTCTAATTAAAATTTTGATTAATATTTTTAGGATTTATATTTCATACTTAACAATTATTATGACAGATAATATTAATGATGAAGGAAAAAAGAAAAGTTTTAATGCCCGAGCAATGTTTTATAAGAAGCCGATTAAAAAAAATAATTATCGATTGGAGGTAGACGAAGACACCCCTCAGGAAATCAGGCGACAAGCTCTGCTATTGCGTCAGAAAAAGTAAGCAAAAATTCAATAAAGGAAAGGATAATTTTAAAAATTAATGGAAAATAATGATAAGAAATAATAAGAATTGAACTTTAACTTAAAACTGTTTAACTTGCAATTTACACTCCAAATACCAAAGTATAAAATAAAAATGAACATTTGTTAATAAAATAAAATTAAGTAAAATTTGACTACTAATATAACTTGATTTAATTAATAACAAATGTTTAAAATACATACTCAAGTTAAAGGTATTTAAGGAATTTCTATATTTTATATCGAATTATTGATTTATAAATACTCTGATAGTAATATAAATTTAAAGTTAAATAATTTTTTTTATTAATGTAATATCAAACTTCCTTTTTAGGAGAAGAGACGATTATTTTAATAATTCTAGAGGAATTTTAGAAGAGGTATTGAGTAACTATCAAGATGATGCTGATGATGAAAGAGAAGAAATGGAATTTGAAATTCAAAATAAAAACACGCGTAAACAAAAGTATCGTAAAAACAATTTAATGTTATCAGAATGGATGCTTGAAGTCCCGGTTGACTTTGTAGAGAAATGGACCATGGTACCATGTCCTATTGGCAGGAGAACGCTACTAGTAGCAGCAAAGGTTAAATTAAACAAAATATTTATACATGTTTAAGTAATGTAAAATAAAATATAAAGTTGTAATTTAAGATTGTAAGTTACTTTTAAAACTTCAGTCTTAAATATTCAATAAGTATTGATTCACAATCATTTTTCATTATTGTTTTGGTAATAATTAATCGTAATATTGTCTATTATTGTTTTTAGGGTGTAACTAAAGCCTACAATAAACATGGTAGAAGAGTTGCAAAATTTCTTTCTATTTTGCCCGGTGGAAATATGAAAGATTTTCATCACAAGTTTACACTTGTGGATTGCATATGGCAGCCAGAAAATAAAGTTTATTACATTTTAGATGTTATAGCATGGTCCAATCAGGCTTTTATACATTGTGATGTAATTATTTTTTATTTTATTCTTATTAAACGTAAAAAAACCTATTTAATTGTAATATTACAAGTAGTATTATAATTTGTAACTTTTCTAATTTTCAGACGGATTTTCGATTCTACTGGATTCAATCAAAAATAAATGAAAGCAAAGAATACAATGAAAGAAGTTCAGACAACACATACCCAATACTGTCCCTTCCAAATATACACTGTGATGCAAATATATCTGAATTTCTTTGCAATTTAAGAAATTTTCCAAAAATGGATGGATTACTTTTTTATCATCGAGATGGACAGTACACAAGAGGGCGGACCCCACTTGTCACTTGGTTAAAACCTTATATGTTATCAGAAGTTCTTGGAATTTTTGTACCCGATGAGTATAATATTAAGCCTGATGATTATGTTGATACACAACATTTTTTCGCAACGCATGGTAGAAGAAAAAAGCGAATGTTATTAGATAGCTCAGTAAGTTAAAAATGAATTGTATTTTTGATAATTGAACAGTACCTTTTTTAATTTAAATTAAGGCGTATTATAAACAATCTTTTATTATTTCAAATATACACATTAAATTAATATAGTCACATAATACAAGTTAATATAATTGCCTAATACAAATTTTTTTCAGATGGAGTATGACACGATGGATCAATAGAGTTTAAATATTTTTATTTATCGGAAATAATCCGCTGTTGTTATGTGTAATATATAAGAAAAGTTTAACTGTTACAAGCGCTTTTTGTTCTTTTTAAGTCAATTACACAAAAATACTAAATGTAATTTCTTAGTTATTTTTATATTTGTATTCTTGAAACTATTTTATTGTGCATCAAAAGTAAATATAAAAAAAATTAACGTAACATATTTTTTTACTTCTTAGATGATTAATTAATAAAGTGGACAATGGTTGGGAATATTATTATTGCTCAGAGAAAATAGTTTCTTTTATGACGAATGTAAAAGTGATATCGGATTCGTGTCTCTTTCAATTAGTTCAAATCATTGTTACATGTTACATTGTAAATAATATAAAAATAATTATTGTATAATAAGAACAAACAAAACAAAATTTGTATACGCTTTATTTTCCACAATTTGCATAATATTTATCAGAAAAATTGTCTTGACAATGTAAAATTATTAAAATTATAATTTTTTATAATACTAAAGTTTAATGGAAATAAATTATTCTAATTATAACAAATTTTATTAACTGCTATTATAATTACAATATAGTATAATTCACTTTAAAATTAAAGTATAACATTGTTTTATCAGATTTATTTATTTTTGTTTATTTTATTTTATACGTTAACAAGTTTTAACAATTTAACAAGAATTAATTTGTACACATTTATTTATATACATACCCTTAAATCGCATATATAAATACAAAAGGAAATTCTAAATTCAAATATTTACTAACCTTACTTGATTTCATGCTAATTGTAATGTTGACCAATCAGAATGCAGAAAGAGCGTCCGTTAAATCAAATGTTTGAAAGCCATTTAAATGCATGTATCTGACTCAGGTAAACGAAAATATGTATTACAAGGCAATCTAAGGGTTGTTTACGTATGTATTGAACTTCAATAAGCAGCAAAGATTTACTTAAAATACTTAAAATCTTTTTCACCGTGCAGTCGGTAAGTTGTGAAAGAAATAATACAACAATTTTCATAAATTGGCGTATATTTTGCTGTGTGTTGTTTTTATCCCGAAGACTATATATTATATACGTTTAAATTATTATCAAATATTATTTTCGGAATCGTCCAGTTTCGCATTTTCAAGAGAAATAAGAGAAAGTAAGTATTCTAACCTTTACAGAAATGTTTAGATTTATTTCATTCAACCTAATAAGTAAAATAATTCTTAATTTTAAAGTTAGAAATTTATTGTTTTTATAACGGTTCCATTTCTTTTTCGTTCTTAAGTTTATTTTATAACGTTGAAAATAAATAATAAACTTATCGAGAATTAATATTATATTTCAATTCAAATTTTTTTCTATAAATATATATACATTTATTAGAAAGATTATTTTTTTTTGTACATAATAAATTATTATAACTTAATATGTTGGAAATTTTTCATAAACATACTGTTTATTTTTTTGTAGAAAAAATTATATTATAATGGATAACAATGAAATCTTAAAGAAGTATCTTAAAGAAGTGCGATTACCATCTAATGATACAAATAAAGAAAATGTAAAATATCAAATAAGTGAACTCAAACACTTTGGAGCATTGACCATAAAGAATCAGAATGATGTAAAAAGCACCATAAAGTCAGAAGATTCCAAAGCTCGTGTTAATAATCACAGTACAGTTAAACAGTTAGTCAGTAATTATGAAAAAAAAGGTATTGGAGAAAATGCAGATAAGCTATCTGTAGAGTTAATGCCACCGCCAAAGTTACTTGCTTCAAAACTGCCAGACAGAAAAAAACCTGTATCTAAGGCTGATGAAAAATCAAACGAGAAACAGAATTCAGTTAAGAGTAAAGATTCTAAAGACCAAAAAAGTGAGCAAAGAAAATGGGTAATGGAAGACTTCGAAATTGGAAGACCATTAGGTAAAGGGAAATTTGGTAATGTCTATCTCGCAAGGGAAAAAAAGACAAAGTACGTCATTGCCATGAAGGTACTATTCAAGGATCAGATTTTGGAGGCAAAAACCGAACATCAGGTTCGGAGAGAAATCGAAATTCAAACGCATTTAAGGTATAAATAAACAAATATAGAATAAGATACAGATTTTCATTATTAAAATACTTTATGTATCGCAATGACCCATAGCCATGTAAAATAAAAATTTATTTAATTATGTAAAGTACCAAATCCGAGTTCTTTCAATGTTATATATTGTTAATAATAATGTATATATAATGTGTGGATTTATAATTTAAAAAATGAATAATTTTCTTTTACAGAATACAAAATTATTTACATATAAATTTTTCTAATCGATATTTTACTTTTCAGACATCCAAATATTTTACGAATGTATGGATATTTCCATGATGATAAAAGGATATATATTATTCTTGAATATGCTCCAAAAGGAGAATTATACAAATTGTTAAAAGCACAACCTGAGAAAAGATTGGATGAAACAACGTAAGACTATACGCTATTATTTTCGAATTTATTATTTAAATCCTTCAGTAAAACTTTTTTACCATTAATCTTATAATGCATTGCATACAATAAATCATTATTTATTTATATTGTCTAATGAATATTAAACAAAATCAAGTTAAAGTCATATTTGTTATTACTTGTTTCAGGACGGCCACATACATATATCAGTTAGCTGATGCTCTAAAATATTGTCATAGCAGAGGCGTAATTCATCGGGACATTAAACCCGAAAATTTGTTAATCAGTGTGAAGGATGAACTGAAAATAGCTGATTTTGGCTGGTCAGTACATGCACCTTCCTCGCGTAGAGAAACTGTATGTGGTACTCTTGATTACTTGCCACCCGAAATGATTATGGGCAAACCTCATGACGGTCGTGTTGATTTATGGAGTGTAGGAGTTCTGTGTTACGAATGTCTGGTGGGCAAACCACCATTCTTTGCCCAATCATACGACGAAACCTATTATCGGATCAGAAAAGCGATATTCAAAATCCCCAGCCATGTTAGTGAGGGTGCTCAGGATCTCATCAAAAAGGTAATTTCTTTTTAATTATATATTATTTATTTTACTATCTAATTGTAAACAAAATCCTGTGTCAAATTATTTTGAAATTTATTCATATAAGTTTGAAATAAAAGTATTGACCAAGTAAGAAAATAGCTATTTATGCCCTAAGGGAGATTCAACAAAACTCCCTAAGGAGGGAAATGGCATTTCCTTCCACGAGTGAGAAAAACTTTTTTTCAAAAAAATTTTGAAAAGAGTGCCCTTAATATTCATATAAATGTCATTGTTTACAGTTGCTGGTGGTGAATTATGAACATCGACTTGGTGCTGATGGAATTATGTCTCATCCTTGGGTCGTTAAAAATCGCAGAACTAAATCAGTGGAAACTAGTTGTAGCTAATTAATGCTTCTAACTTTACTCCTTATTTTTATATATTTACATATTTTAAAGTATTAATTGTTTTAGTGTAAGTGAAATTGACTATATATTAAATGCATTTATGTGTCACTGGTTTTAGTTAATTATTTGAATGAAGTAGCTCAGATTAATCATATTCTTAGCTGAATGATTTTAATTCTTATTATGCATATATTTTGTCTATTATGTTATTATTATCACATTAATACATGTATTTTTAAGAAGACAATAGTCCACTTCGATGTATTTGGTGCGATAAATTACAATTGTCAAGCTCCATTCTCATGAAACAAATTTATTGTAAACTACATTTATTTTTATAATATCAAGCATTTTAATTTTCTCATTTTACAGTTAACAGTTTTATGAAATTTAATAATATAATTGGTTTGAATTTAATTTAAATCAATAGTATTTATACTTTTCAGTT
This sequence comes from Leptoteleia sp. ZL-2020, assembly GCA_022817305.1. NCBI lineage: Eukaryota > Metazoa > Arthropoda > Insecta > Hymenoptera > Scelionidae > Leptoteleia > Leptoteleia sp. ZL-2020. Next base: position 15,519 of record JABFPN010000331.1, on the reverse strand, counting down.
GGTATGTCGAAGTTCAAAAGAGTCGTGTCAGTGTTTTTCAAAACATCTTAGTTGACAATTGTAATTTTTCTCTATAAGCATTGACATTGTTCAACAATTAGTGTTAAATTTTTATTTTCTACAATATTTATTTGTGGATTCGGAAATTATTCTTCGTGTTAAATAAACAATTGTAACATATTTATCTAAACTGAAATAATAATTTTGTGTCTTGAATATAGGTTGGTTAAAATCTTACGTTGAGACTCATTTATTAAAAATATTTTTAGTCCTTTTATTTGAAATTTGTATAAAATGTCATTGCCCGATTATGATAAGAATTGTATTTTTTGTAAAATTATTCGAAATGAAGTATCTGCAGAAAGAATTTATGAGGTACTTAAGTTGGATTGGTTATGTCACAGTTAACCTGCAATTTGTTCAAGTGTATTGTTAAAGCTTTTTGTTCTTTGGTCCTAGGATAACGATGTAATTTGTATAAAAGACATTAAACCTGCTTCGACGCATCATTATTTGATTATCCCAAAAATTCATATACGCAACGCCAAGTACTTGAGGTTGGAAGATGAAGAAATATGTATGTTTACACTATTATATGTTCTAATAAAATAAATACATCCCAAAAGAAATTTCTTGAATAAAATTTTTTTATTTCTATAATTGAAAAACAAAGGCTATATTTTAGTTCATATAAATATTTATTTATTTCTGTATGAATAATGATTTTGTTTTTACAGTTAATAAAGTGATTTCTACTGTGAACATTATTTGTCAGCAACAGAATCTCAATGTAACTTCTACAAGAACAGGATTTCATTGGCCACCTTTTACTTCAGTAGATCATTTGCATCTTCACGTTATATCGCCTATAGAAAATATAGGATTTATTCATAACTTGATGTTCAAACCTAATTCTTATTGGTTTGTTAGTGTACGTACCAATATTTTGTTACACTTTTTAACAAGCTTGTTAAACAAATTCATTCATTTAACAATAAATTATCATGAATTACAATTACATAATAAAAAATCTAATTATAATAAAACCTTGATAACACGTTATATCTTAAAAATATAAATGATATTCTAATTAAAAAAATCAAGTCTCTCAATTGACATTTATTTTTAAAAGCAATGAAATGTTAAACATGTTTCAAATATTCAAAATTCAGAGATTTTAATGAATTTAATTAAGACTGGAGAAGAATGAAACAGTTAAATTTGTTAATAAAAAATATAGACAGATATAAAAATTATAATAATTGAAACTTACCTTTTTTCAGATTGATTACGTTAAATCAAAGTTCATGGATTCCACAAATAATTAATTAAATAAAAAATATACATTTATATTTTTATTTTGATATTAATAAACATAAAAGAAGATTGATTAAAATATTTTTTATTATTATTTATGCAGTTTATTTTTATTTGTAATTTTGTACTTCCTTTAGTTTCTGTATGTTTACATTTATGATATCTCTTTTGAAAAATGTCAACATTTCCTAGATAAAGGAACGCAACGTTACATAAGAAAAAAAGAGGACTTATGAATTCCTGAGGTTTTTACAATAGAAAAATTATAAGCCGAACATGAAATATCATAACACATTATGAAAAATCACAAGAATTCATGAGGAAATCAAAAGTAATATATATATATAATGTTGTAAATTTATTCATCTATAAAATCTATTACAACGAATGTAATAAATATATTTAATTGTGAGAAATTAAAGGATATATTTGTAAAAACTCAGAGAATAATGTACAATTCTTATACATTATTAACAAATACTTAAATATTAGCATGATTACTATTAGTTTCAACAAAATACATTTCTTCACAACTTAAATATATGTAAATAATTGCTTCATTACTATAATTATAATATTATAATAATAGTAATGATAATAAATGTTTATTTACTGACGAAAGATAATATGATAAATGTTACCTTTTTGATAAGATCCTGAACGCCCTCGCTGACATGATTGGGAATATCATATATCTCTCTTGATATGCGACGTAATGTTTCATCGGCCGAGGTATGATAAAATGGAAGCTGGCCCGTTAAATATTCGCATCATACAACATCAAAGCTCCATAAATCTATGTTATGGTCGTATGGTATTCCCATTACCATTTCAGGTGGTAAAAAATCGAGAGTACCAACATGGTATAGCCTTCTTGTGGTAGGATCGTGTTCTACTGCCCAACCAAAATCAGCTATTTTCAGCTCATCATATTGAGTAATCAATAAATTTTCGGATTTTATATCCCGGTGAATTATACCTTGCGATAGCACATAATTGAAAAATAACAATTGAAATACATCATAAAAAGTTGACGAGTTGTTACACGCAGAATAATGAAACAGTTAATTTTCTCATATAAAATTGCATTCGAACCCCAGAAGACAATTTATGAACATTCTTATTATAAAGTCCGAAAGAAATACTATAATAAAGTATGTATAAAAATGCCAATATATATACATATGTATATATATAATTATAGTAATATTTTAACAATTATTACATATTTTATTATAAGTAGGTTCATAAATTGTCTTCTGGGGTTCGACTCATATTTATTATGGTAAAATTAACTCATTCATTTTTCTACCCGTACGTTTGGCAGTTAAATTGTTTCCTTTTTTTTCTTCCTCAAAATTATAGCCATGAATAACGAAACAATATATAAAAAAAGCAATTTATAAATAATTGTAACAGTTGTTAAAGCAACAAGGATGAGTCCTTATGAGTAACGTTTGGATAGGTGTTAACGTTGCGATATATATTCTTCACCTTGAAGCATTACGGGGAGGTTGACCGAATTGTGATAGTGGAGAATGAAATTAGTATACGTTGCCAGTCGACGGGTAAAGTGTTATATCTTTAGCGCTCGATGCCACTAAATGAGTATGTGTGCGTATTTGTAAGACTAAAGTTGATAAAGTACATTAAATATGTTAGGCAGCTCAAAGAACCATGTTATGATAATTAATGTTCGTGACATCAAATTGATTAATTGGCTGGAATCCAATATTTTATGTTATTTCTTATACCGATTATTGTTATTTAAAATGATCGCGCAAAATATTTTAAAATGATATTAACATTAGATATAAATACGTGAGTATAATGTAATTTTAATTAGCATAATATAAGAAAAACATTTGAAAAGTTCATTGCATTGTTAAGGGGAATGTAACAATTGATACTGTGCATTGTATATCACAAAAGCTTTCTGATCATTTCATGTTTTACTATTGAACTCATTAATGCAGAATGTACGATTAAAAGAATGCCTTTCAATTCATGAAAGATTAATTACAATAAAATAAGTTGTTTGTGACTAGATTTCAAAGATTTTCATCTTTATTTACCATTTTATATGAACATTTTATAAGAATTAATGATGATTTTGAGAATATTCTTGTTTAATTTAAGGTACCCTCTATTAGAATGATTATATATGTGCAATTAAGAAAATTCAAAATTATGATATTAGAAAAATTTGATTATCTTAAGATAAAAAATGTAAATAATGACAAAGCGTGTAATCGTAAGGAAATAATTTTACTTTTCTTAAAATAAAATAATATTAAATTGAAAGAAAGGTTTCTTCGTTACATTTCTTAGCGCTTTCATTGCATGATATATCGAATATACTTGCATGTTCTACCAATCAATAATTGATTTTTGAATAAAAGGAATAATAAATCGCTAAAACGTATTTAAATGTTAAATTTATATGTGTATATATTCGTTGTTACAGATAAAACTTACGTAACTTGGTATGTAAAACATTATTTGTTGTACAGAATTTTTTTATTTTATTTCAATATTATCTGTATAGATGATGATATATATGTATATAACCATTTAATTCATGTGAAACAATGATATTGATTGATCAGTTTTGTTTTATCAAATGTAGCATCGTGCTATAAATATCCACAAAATAACTTCTTGTGCTTTACGAAGGAAGAAGTAACTTGCAAAGAATTACAGCTTGTATTGGTAAATATACGCTTGTGCTCATATATCATACAACTATTTGACATTTTTCAATTAATTTGTTTAGTTGATAATGATTGTAATAGACTTCTAGTAAAAATGAAACATGTATGGTTATTTCTTAATCCACATATGGCCATATATACGATTATAACTGACTTCAATATAAGGAAATTATTGAAACCATAAATGCCTAGAATATTATATCAATTATTGCCATATATTATTCTTACATAAAATTGTTAACACATATATGGACCATATATTTCTTAATTTTTACTAGGAACTTGCAATTATTGCTACACAGATTTTTAATTTTTTACTTTCAGATATGTAAGGGCAATAATAGAAAATTTAAACTGTGATAATATAGGAATTGAATGTAAATTATTAATTTATAAAACAATCCGTCGAATATATTAATTTTTATATAACGAATTAATTAATTGATTGTCTCTTATGCGATTTGAGTTATTATGACGGCCAATATCAAACTTAAGAGAACGTTAGACGTTTGATATCACAAAACCAATTTCTTTTGTGACCACAAAGTATTTGATACAATTATGTTATTTTATAACATAATGTTCAAAGATGCAATTCTTTATTTGCGAATGGACCTTAATCGACACAAAAGCATTGATAAATAGTAGAAAAATTGACGTATAATGCACAAATTGGGATATGCACTCTAAGAAACCTGCGATTTTGGAAAGGAAATATAGCGTTGACGGCTTGAAGTTTATGACAAATAAAGGTGAAGTTTCTGGAATTATAAAGGATAAAAATTCCCCTGCTCTTAATGTTCATAAAAATGGAAGGTATGAAATTATGAAATTTTTATTTCTTTCATATACTTTGATAAAAAATTTTCGCATTTTTAGCAATATTTTATACTCATTTCAGTAAATATTCTCAGTATTCAAAAAAATATCATTTTTTTCTATTATTTACGATGTTATGTTTCAAATTATTATGTAATTTATGTAATTCGTGCGTCACTATACAAATATGGAAAGTTATAAGAGACAAGAAGAGATTAAGCGAATACTAAGAACCATTATTTCAAAAGAACAATAAATGTTAACTAAACACGCAATATCTTTCCTCTTATTGTACGAATAAATCCATACGAAGTAAATTGTAATCATTACAATTGATTGTAAAAATATCCCTTTAATGCACCGAGAAATGTATCAATTCGCATTAAAAAACTAAATTTGAAAGACTTATTTAAAATAATTTATATAAATGGATTTTTAAATAATTGGACTTTTATATATCGTGACATTTTAAGACAAAATCAATCCGCGTGGAAAAATTTTAGCACCCCAGCAAAAGCCATTGTGGGTAATTCTGAGGCACTGAAATTTTTCTTTAAACTTTTAAAAAAAACTTTTACTGAAATACAGATGTACATCTAAAACGCAGTTAAAAACAGTAATTTTTTCTGCCATACTAGCGTGGAAAAAATCGTCTGGATCTTGTCTGGAAATAATCTGGAGAAGGTCTGGAAATAAGCTGGTCCAGGAGCATTTGCTAGGATATATCCAGTAATTTCGAAAATAATTGGGTAATAACTAGGGAATATCTGGGTCTAAACCTTGCCTTTATTATCTTTAGCTATATATGATTGAATTATTTATAAAATTAAATTTCCCCTGGATATATTCTGGGAAATGCTCCTTGGCCAGCCTATTTCCAGACGTTCTCCAATTTTCATATAACATCCAGACATTTTTGCCAGATTATTTCCAGACAATATTGTTCTCATCTTATAAGAAGTAGTAATTTATAAAAAAAACTTCCTTTATTTCAATGCAAACTTAGGAATATGATCAGTAATAACAAACATGACATATTTCGTAATACATTTATTTATGCCATCACAGAACGGAGACGTCTGCGCAAGAATTGAACAATACGACATCGGAAAAGACGAACCGCAGAGCCGAAATAGTCGCCGCCGTAACCAAAAGACTTTATTCGCAAGGGAAGAGGAATTCCGAAGATAATAAGCTCGAATCAATAACAACCGCACAACAGGCACCGTCGGATACTTCTACCGAAGCCGATCCCGTTACAGATAACCCAGTTTTGGAATTGCCGGCAATGACAAAGATACGCTTGCAGGAAATATCGCGAAAAATGTTGGCAAAGCGCAGGCGAATCATTGCCGATACTCAAACGGACTTTTACGAATCGACCACGCGAGTTAAGCACGTGCACACCCTCACTGATAAGGTCAAGAAAATTGACGCCAGCGTTTTAACCGACGAGCACGAGGAATTAACAATGCTGGAGAACAGTGCGCATCGAGTTAAAAGGGTAAAGGAAATAGCAACGTTAACGGAAAAGTTGCCGACGATGATTATTCGGTGAGATAAGGCGTTTCTTAATTCCTTTTCGCACGTAATTGTAACAATTGTAGCGATTGTAATTTCGGTACGAAATACGATGCTCGGAGTGTAACGATGGTGTGGAGAATTACATTGCTTTGTTTGATATAATAAGTCATCCAATATAGTCTAAGATTTGCAATTGTTTAGAACTCTCGGGGGGGGGGAGCTTGAAGTTGAAAATTGGTGATTGAATTTGGGACAGACAGATTTCTGCGTGTCAGTTTAAAATAAGGGAAAGTTGCAAGCAATTATGTGGAAAGATGGTTTATACCCCAACCTGGGTTGGGGTCAATTATTTGAAGGAACAATTGTTCGAAATCAAAATGTTTAGTCAAAACATTTTCCATTCAAACAATTGTTTTTCGAACAATTAACCGGATCCCAATCGGCATATACCTAAGACACGAAACAAAAGCGTGAAGAAAGCTACTTTTAAAAGCTTTATTGGCATATAAACACTGAGAAAAGAGTTATCTGATTAATTTTTATGATAACTAGAAAAAATACTATTTTAACTGCGTTTCAGATATATATCCATCTTTCAATAAAAATTAAAGTTTGTTAAACGCAGATAAACCAGTTTTAAATGTTATATTCATAAATGAAACAGAAACTTTTCCTTTCAAAAAACAGTAAATTTTACTGAAAGATGGATATACATCTAAAACCCAGTTAAAAACAGTAATTTTATTCGCCTTAAAAGTAAAATGTATTGGTAGTTTGCAGGGCTACCAACATATTTCACTTTCACGGTGAATTAACCCTTCGTCTTTGGCTTGAGTTACCAATTTAAAACCAATTTTCTCCTCGTTGAGTAATATACTATTTTCCATCGTATTTTTCTCAGTGTATCATCATTCAGTTGACACAAATCGTGTCAAATTTTAATACAATTATCTTCTCATTGTGGTAATCATTGAATAACATTCACATTGCAGATTCAAAGATGCGACGTGTGTGACGGAAGACTACGAAGACGATTCGGATCATACTAGCAATCGACCGGAAATGAGTGAAGATAAAAAGAGTGATACTAACAATTTAAATGCAAAGGACAACCAATTGGTAGACGAATCGACGAACACCATGGGCGATTTTGACAATATCTCGTCGTCTATAAAAGTGCAAAGCAAAGGCGACAGAAAGGCGACCGAAATTTGCAAAGAGGACATTTGCTACGAGCACAGGTGTAGCCTGTGCGGTACCAAATTGGGCAAAACTTTCCACGAGGACAAAGGCAAGCTCGAGAAAAATGTCATATCGATCACACTCCCAGAAGATATACTTCGTATCACGTTGGAGACGACGAACATTCTGGAATCGAGCATCAGCATTACCGAGGAGAACGTCAACAAGGCCAAGGAACCAAAATATTTTCGCGATTCGCAAAATCAAACGGATTTCGCGAGGAAGCACAATTTCCTGATAAAGCCACCTTGGAAGTACAACTTTTTTAACGAACGACACAGATTCCCATCCAGAGCTTACAATCTCGCCGCGGTAGACTCGAAATTTCGAAAAAAGTCCACCTCGGTGTATCTCGACAAGCCGACGTACCTTGGCAACGAATCGTTGTGGCGATATTCATCGAAGAGCCACGAAATTGGCCAGGCTTTTAAATGGAAAAACGTCCCGTCGTATTCGGGTAAATTGGGGCATTCATCAAGCCCGGGTCCGAGCAGCGGTTTGGCGGGAAATTCGAATGAGAAGTATAAAAGATCGCTGCCTTATTTCGGCGGCACTTTATGGGGCAATGGAAAAGGCGAGGAATCCGTCGATTCGATTTTCGATTTAATTACCGAGGAGGTTTCCAATAAAATGACTGAATTGAAAAGATTGCACGATACGCGCGATATATTTTTGAATAAAATGTCGCCGAGGAGCGACGCGCGCCTTAAACCGTGGCACAATTTAAAAAGCAGCAAAATTTATCAGACGATCGTTTACGACTGAAAATATTTCTAAATATTTCCGACAGTTTTTTTACTGAATTTACACGTTTCAAAAAATGGCATTACAGTGTTTGACAAGTACAAAGTAGAATCTCACCATTGCGAGCGAAAGGTAATGTATTTATGTTAAATTATTTTAATGCACCGAGAAAAAGGAATGTTAACCATTAAGAAATGGGAAATCATTGTTTGACAGTTAGATTTTTTGCAAAAATATAAAAATTACGTAATAACCCTAGTAAAAATGAAAGATATATGGTATATATATGTGTCAACAATTTCATGTTTTTTCTTAATTCATGTATGATCATATACACCCGCATATGGTTGATATATGAGAATAATTTACTTCAATATATGGAAATTATTTGTCATATATGGACTAAGAAAAAACCTATACTTCTTATTTTCTTACATGAAATTGTTAAAACATATATGAACCATATATGTTTCATTTATACTAGTGATAATTGTTAAATGTTTATATTTAATTACTCATATACAAAAATATAATGTTTAACCCTTTTAAATATGCATAACTGTTACAAACTCTTTTTTTCAGTATACTAATTTTAATATTTTTAATTATTTAAATAAAATTACTTTCAATTGTATGGATCGTATCATGTCTCCAAAATGTTACTACACATTATCATAAAATATATAATATTTTCGCATTTGTACTTCACAGATTTTCACAAATTCGTTCCATCCTTTTCCATTTTTAATACATTTTCCATTACAGTTCTCCATGGTTTCACTTTCTTAGCTCGTATTGCAAATTTTAATACATTATTTCCCCCATTACGTGTCATTAATGCATGTACGTGTATAATCAATTAAAGTTTAATAAAATGGTATGTGAATCAAGTTCTCTAACTGGGGTACCTGATACTCTTAAAATGGAGAAGGAGTATGTTCGTATGGAAAGGAAACAACTGAACGGATGAGCAGTAAGTTCAGTGAGAGTCTGTAAGCTTGTAAACAGATCGGCCGTTTTAAGTATGTCGGTAGAAAACGTGTATTTATGGTAGTGCAGTGTTATCACATGAACAACTTTAGGGAATTAACATACTTTAATAACAGAAAAATATAATTACACCACGCATTCGAGAATGAATATTCTACACAATGCTGTAAGTCCCCAAATAATCAATGTCCTTTCGTAGAACAAAACTGTATGCTATAATATAATACAACCGAGAACAATGTTACAATGCATTATCACTGCTTTTAACTTTCAGATGCACATTAGTTTTTCAATAAAATGATAATTACCGTTCTTTAAAAGAAAATATGTCCCTTTTGAGCGCAAATGTGACATTTAAAACTGGCGCCTTTGCTTTTAAAAATCAGCACGATTTTGTTTAATCCAAGATTGATATGTATCTGAAACAAAATTAAAAACATTATTATTATCTGTCATATTTTTCTCAGTCCATACAATGTAGATACTCTAATTAAATTCTCTTGTAAAATGCTGTTTATATTGATTCGTACAATGCTTGCAAATTCGGAGCACTTTTCAAACTATTTGCATATTAATGTAAGATAAATGTCGTTCAATTAAAATAATTAATTGTGTTGAATTGAAAGTGGTAATAATGTTATTGTTTAAAAAGTTAAAAACTTTTATTTTCATTGTCTTAAACAATAGTTTTTATTGCTTAGGATTATATATGTAACGGCTTGAGAATAATATTAATTGAAACGTTTTTATAATTTCAATCATACTTGTAAAAGAGATTCCAACGTGAAATTCATTTTCGAAACTAGAACATGCTTGAAAAAAAAAGTTGTTTGATAAACCAGTCAGAAAGATACGTCACCGAAGAGCTCGTGTCATGTTTGCGAAAAGTAAATTTCTATGCCATTTAGTTTTATGTGACTATTTAAACAGTATTTATTTTTATGCAAACATTATTTTCATGCCAAAAAATTATTTTATGAAAATATGATTTGCATACAAATTAAAAAGGCGAGAAACTAATGTCACGAATAATTTTTTAATGTCGTAATATGTCTTATTTATTAGAAAAGAAAGTTGCGTCGAAATAAAACTTTCATTTTTCTTTTCTGTTTTAGCAATTTCATTCCACGGAATTCTTTCGAATCAAAAAATCACTCTCAATTTATGTTATTAACATAGCAAATAATATTTTTTCTTTTAAGGTCAATAAAGATAAAAAAATCTTATAAAAAATAATAACATGTCTTAACGTTACATGCAAAACAAAAAGTTCTCACAATTTTATTGAACTTTTGATAATTTATTGATATTAGAAATTTTTAACAAATTTAAATGATCATTTTATAATGATGCATTTTAATATGTGTCAATAAATAATGTATATTATTATATAACACATATATAATAATAAATGTACGTAATAAAGTATATATTTTATGTATTCGTTGCTAGAAAGTTAAATAATTTATATTAGAATAGTTTTCAGCACATATATCCAAAATATAATTTTGGAGTTCCTTATGAGCATTAAACATTCTAACAAATCTCAAAACATTTTTAATAGAAATTCCATCATTAATAAACAAACATATACATTCTTCTATTTTTATAACTTTTTTAACATTGATGTAGTATAAATAAATCGGATGAAACTTTTTTTAAATGTCATTTCTATAACTAAAATAAGTCTAAAAAAAGACTGTGAATGTATTTTGATTGTTCCCATCATAAAGAGTTTTTGATAATTAACATACAGTTTTGAATAAGATTAATTATTCGTTTAGTTCCAAGTGATAATTATACGGAGAAAATAAAATATTTTCTCAGAGTTAATTGATGTTATTAAACATGCCGCTAACTTTTACCCACCCAACAAAGTTGACATTGGGATAGTATAGCATTTTCTCGGTGTATAATTAATTATTTAAATGAAGTTATTATCGAAGTTACACTTTTCTTTTTGTATTCCATATGTAATGAACACACTAAATACATTATTTTTGGTAATTATTCAGACAATAGTCATCCACTGGAATTGGAATAACAAAATACATTTCTATGTATTTTCTGTCAATCATTCTATTGTATTATATTGTATGAATTGTATTGTATTCATCCTATTGTATTTTATTATTCTCTCATTAATAAATATTAACGTAGTATCTTTTACAAGTAGTTATAAATAGTAGTTATAAATACATTATACAAATACTATACAAATACGCAATAAAATAAAAAAAAAACTATTATTATACTGAGAAAAAAAGAACAGAAAAAATTACTGTTTTTAATTGTGTAATTTTTACTGAAAACCTGTTAAAAACAGTAATTTTTTCTATAATATATATCTCAGTGTGTCAATTAATTCTATTATAATTACACCCAAGTACTTGATTATACAATCAATTTTATTAGATAACTTTTCTCGGTGTGTATCAAAAAAAGTATAAAAAAAATATATATATTTTTACTAGCCTTACTGAATCATATACATTTGTAAAACTTTCTCGCGCAATTTTAACAGTGTGGAACAGATGAGAACTAAATTGGGTTTAAAAAATGGAATTTTATTTTCTGCCATTTACGCAACGTATTATTATCTCTCAAAAGTAGATTTATACCTTTAAATCCTTTAGATTTTCGAAACTTTCATTTGAATGATTGCTTTTTTTTCTTTACTTTTCAAATAAAGTTTGTCAAAAACATTTTAGATATGACAAGTTTATAATAAAATTAGTATTACTTAATAAGCTATTGAAAAAGCGAGTAATATTTTTTTTTTTTTATTTTTATTAAATTATATATATTAAATTATATTTAATATATAAATTAAATGTACTATAATACTATAACAGAGAAAAATATAGATGGTTCAACTTTATAATTGACTATATGTGATTATATGATTATGTGAAAATTCTAGTTGACAGTAAATTTATATAGTTATTATATATTATATATGATATATTATATAGTTGACCTTAAAACTTTCAATATTATTAACTATGCAGTACCTTAATCTATCGTTGTATAAGATACTATTATTACTATCATAAATTTCATTACATTTCGTTACGCAAACTATCATAATTATTTTTTGAAATATTTCCCAAAATTATAGCACGTCTCGAAAAAGTCCAAATTTCTTGTAATTTCATGTTACTTTATCAACATTGATTATTTTAATACTTATATATATGTAGAAAATAATTTTAAAAATAATTTTCCACTGCAATTACTACAACGTTATTCATCAGATTACATTTTATTAAATAAATTTAAAAAAAAAAAGTCCACACGGATAATTTGCTTGCGTAATTTTAAAACTTTCTTATATAGTAGGTCAAAAGCTAAGACAATTAAAGGTTTGCTCAAAGGTTAGAAAAATATAAAAATTGTAAGAGTGATTGATACAGGTATTCTTCATTTCTTTTTAATTGAGTGAAGTTACTTTCACATGTACTGTATGTTGCGTATGAAAATGATACGAACCATGCAATTGTAATATAAAGTATCTTTTATTTCCACAAATCATGGAAATACGTTAAATATTATGATTTGCCCGTTGCGATATTAAATTATATAATTCCATATATGACTGGTCTATATAAAAAAATCGATATACCAAATTATTTTTATCTTTTTTTTTCTCTCTCTCTCTCTCTCTCTTATAAGTACAGTTATTCCAAAACGAGAAATAGAAAAGATATGCCATCCTATTTATAAAATAATTATTACTTAATTCCAATTATTTTAATGTATACATTTGTTACACATAGTATATAATAATTTTAGCGCAGTTCTCCATCATTACTGGGAGTTCACTTGTGATTGGCATATATACTTTAAAAGTGAACGCGGCGTATATGCGACACGTGAAAGTCTCTTGCACATTCGGCCGTAACCTTTCTTCGTGTCTCACTTGGCATTGATCATGACTTTCACGTATAATCAAATTAATCATAAACTGTAAAAATTCGGAAATAATAACATATTCACTTTCGACGTCTGGTATTTAGGTTACTCCCGAAATCGTATCCTTTAATTAAATATAAAAAGTGAACGTTAAATATTGCAGAAAGATCGTTCATTCATTTTCAACAAGATCACAATTCATTGAAAATTACTGCAATCGCTTGTAATATATAATATTATATACCTCGTTAAGAAATCAACTGTACTTCCTTACATACGACTTCCTTAATATTTATTCTTAATAGAAAGAATGTTACGTGCCCACAGGACACTCTTCCTTTATAATGATTTTTATATGTCAATAATAGTGTTACGTCCCAAGGGAGAGTCAAAGGGAAATTCAATCTCTCGTTCGAAGTTAATAATCGCAAGAAATATGGAAAAACCCCGTGATAAATGCAATATTTTATTCGTGGGAGCAAGAAACGTCATTCTTCTATAGCTCATGAGGGAGAAAAATGGAGTTTTCTTCCTCGAGTGGCGAAAAATATTCTAATTACGATTTTTTGCTTAAAAATCCATGCGATAGATTGATACATAACTTTTACTTTCACTTGGTATTCATACTTGGCGCGTATGCGCGCATGTTTTGTGTCACATCTGCAACTTCACGCCGCATCGAGTATTTTTTATCACTGAATTCGAAATTCCTTTTCAATTAAAAACAATTTATGCCTGTTGTATTACAAAAAGAAATGCTTTCTAATCAGAGCTTTCAATATTTCTTAATATATTTCCATTATTTAATCTTATGTTTGTTTAACATTTCAGAAGATAATAATGCTCACAGTAATTTTCTGCTCGACTGTGGAATTATCATCGGCAAAGACAGATGACAGTATTCGCAAAAATGCTGCCACCCAATTAGATCGATTAACACTTTTCCGAAAAACGGTGGCTTTAGATAAGTCCAACGAGGATTTAAAACATGAACAGAAAGTTGAAACTAATCATTTAGATGATCTTAAAAATAGCACTAATGACTTTACAATTCCAATCGAGCTTTTGCAATATTTAAGGAAACACTTTACGAGCGAAACGCTAGCGAACTCACAAAGCAAGAAAAGGATCGATGAGATACTCGCGGATCCCAATTACAATGCTATTATGGTGGAAAGAATTAAAAGAGGCGGAACTTCCGGCTCTTTTCTTTCAGGTATTGCAAGTAAACTTGTCGGAGGAATAGCCAGCGCATCTTCAAGTTCAAGCGGTTCTTCGTCAAACAATCAGTACGGAAATTCTGTAAGTTTTAACATTGTAAGAAGCCTTAAAAAAATAATATAATGTATATTATATATACAATACATTTCTGCGTGTTATATGATACAGAAAAACTTTGAATGAGAATAAGAGAATGAGATAATGAGAAATAAAAATGAAATGAAAGATTGTGATATATTTTTCTGAATTACAGCACACCGCTCAAACATTTGATATTTGGGATTTTAAGAAAGCTGTATTAAACACATTATTACAAGCTGTGAAAGCAATTAGTGGGAGCGTTCTTGCTTTAAAGGGCCAGATCGTAAAGGGCGGTGGCTTTTTAATATCAACCAAAGGCAAAATAATTAGTAGCGCCGGTGAAGCTATCACTTCCTTAGGCCGAAATATAGCTAGTAGTGCTGTTATTGTTGCACCGAAACCACAACAACAACAACCATATCCGTACCAACCTGGTAATTACTTTTTTTATGTCATTAATAGTTCATGATGAATATATACTGTTAAGTACACGAGACCTGTCTTCACAATTTACATATTAGAATGAAATAATACTTTCATAAGAACAATCACTTTCACTTTCTAATTCTTATATTTTACCACTGCTGTATAAATAATGACACATATTTAAAAATGTTTTCAATCTTGAAATCGTATAATATAAAATTATTTGTTATAATTCTATATTAAATCAAAGAACATTTAGAAAAATTTTTAGTAATTTCCTATATAAATATAATTATAATAATTTTGTTGAATAAGTAATTTATTTTGATTGTTAATGGCATACAAAACACATAATTTGTAGTCATATCATAAAAAATTTAACAAGCAAAAATTAAACACCCAAAATCGTTGCAATTTCTCCCGGTTTTGAATTAAAGAGATTTATATAACTAAAGGTTTGCCAAAATATTTGTTCCGCGATATAGATTGTACATTATTAAAAAAAAAAAAAAAAAAACAATACTTT